>JARQOC010000001.1:400762794-400935294 GCA_033576535.1 Allobates femoralis
GCCCTTTGGTCAGGGCACCCAAAAAAATTGGGGAGGTTAAACAATGACCCATGCTTACAGACATGTAGTAGGGCCTGTAACCCTCAAGTGGGTGTATTTTAGCCTAGGCCTTTGGCCAGGGCAGCCGAAATTAGGAGGCTCCACATTGTCCCTGGATAGAGACGTGCAGGAGGGCCTCAAAACTCAAAATTTTTCACATTGAAAGATGGGGTATCCTGTCTTTGTAATGCCCATTCAAAAAGAATGGGCGTAAAAATTTACCACTGGGGGTATACCTGAAACAACAGCCAAACTATTGTAACGGTCATCATGGTGGCACATGAGGAGAAGGAGGAGCAGTCCAGCGATTAGCCAAGAATAAGAGACGACGTGGTGGATGATCCAGTAGCTGACCAACCTGGCAGGAGTATATGCAGAGCGAGGACAGCAGTGCACAGGGGGAGGGAGGCAATAGCATCCCAACAGGCAGTACGAAGCAGGGTCGGGTACGCAGGCATAAGGCAGGCAACCGTTCCCCGGAACAACAACACGACACAAGGTGCCTGTGCAAATGTTAGGTCTTCCCGAGTCTGCAGTATTTTCAGTTGGCTCCAGATGACTCTAAAAAGGCCATTTGCAACACCTGCCATGCCAGCATCAGCAGGGGTACGAAAAGTAGCAGCCTGACCACCACCAGCATGATCAGGCACATGTCAGCCAAGCACCCGACTTTGTGGAAAGTACAACAGGTCGAGGAGCGGTGCTTGCTGATGTCACTGCTACGTCTTTGCCTGTTGTGCGTGCGAGCCAATCCCCTGTCCATGCTGGCCGCGAACAAGCCTCCGGCCCTGCACCTGAAGTTGCCCACGTACAAATTACACCAACATCAAGCACGTCCTTGTCCCAGCGCAGTGTTCAATTATCCATTCAGCAAACATTTGAATGGAGGCGCAAATACGCTGCCAACGCCCCACATGCCACAGTCCTGAATGATCACATTTCGCGACTCATTGCGCTAGAAATGTTGCCTTTCCGGCTGGTGTAGACGGCAGCATTCTGCGACCTGATGGCGGCTGCTGTCCCACGTTACTCGGTCCCCAGCCGCCACTATTTCTCCAGATGTGCGTCCCCGCATTGCATAACCACGTGTCCAACAGCATCACACGTGCCCTGAACAACGCTGTTTCAGCCAAACTCCACCTAATAATAATAATAATAATACAGCTTTATTTATATAGCGCCAACATATTACGCAGCGCTTTACAATGTAGGGTTAGAGTACAGAAAATATAATACAGTAAGTAATTACAGTAGAGAACAAATACAGTAGAATAATTGGATACAAAAACAATAGGCATAGAATCAATGTAAAAATGAAAATACAAAAAATAAGCAAGAAATGAAGGTAACCCTGCTCAAAAGAGCTTACAATCTACAACGGGATAGGGGTTGCACAAGGTACAGGGGCTTATTGCACTGATGGTCCAGGCATCTCGAGGAAATGGGGCATAGAAACTAAGCTTACATGGATGGTCATTATACAGTCTGTGTAGACCTTTTTGGTTTGGTGGAGTTTGTAGAAGAGTAATGTCCAGAGGGATAGGCCACTATCTACAGTACAAAGGACTTCTATTAGGGAGTATGATAGGCCGCCTTAAAAAGATGCGTTTTTAGGGATCGTCTGAAGCCATGCAAGTTGTGGATAGTCCTGATTTCTTTTGGTAAAGCATTCCAGAGGTTTGGTGCAGCTCTGGAGAAGTCTTGGAGCCGGTAGTGGGGGATCGGATTATTACCGATGTCACTCGAAGGCCCATTTGAGGAACGTAGTAGCGCAGAGTGGGGTGATAGACAGAGATGAGGGAGAAGAGGTAGGGGGGTGCTGCACTGTGAATAGCTTTGTGGGTGATAAGAAGCAATTTGAATTTGATGCTGTAGTAGTATACGGGCAGCCAGTGCAATGACTGGCACAGAGCAGAGGCATCTGAGTAACGATTGTCCAGATGGGTGATCCTGGCTGCTGCATTAAGGATGGACTGGAGAGATAAACTCTGGTGAGGGGGAGGCCGCTTAATAGAGAATTGCAATAGTCAAGGCGGTAATGGATTAGGGCCACGGTGAGGGTTTTTGCTGTTTACAGGGTGAGAAAGGGACGGACTCTGGAGATATTCTTCAAGTGTAATGTGACATGAGCGGGACGAGACATTGTGTGTGGGAGGAGACAGGAGAGATCGGTGTCAAACATAACACCCAGACAACGAGCCTGCTGCCTAGGCATTATCGTGGTGCCACAAACTGAGAGAGAGATGTCCGATTTAGGGAGGTTAGTGGATGGGGGAGCAGAAGAAGTTCAGTTTGGGAAAGGTTTAGTTTCAAATAGAGAGTGGACATGATATTGGAAACTGCAGCTAGACAGTCATTGCTGTTCTTTAATACCTCAGGGGTAAGGTCAGGGGCTCGAAGTGTATAACCACAGACAAGTGGACAAGTGCTTGTGGGCAAGGCCGCTACATCTCCTTGACAAAACACTGGGTTAATATTGTGGAGGCTCTGACACAGTCTGATCAAGGGACGGAACACGTCCTTCCCACACCAAGGATAGCAGGCCCTACCTCTGTCAGGGTTTCACCGACAACTCTACAGCTCCGGAATGTCATGCTCTTCAGCCTCCTCCTCCTCCTCCTGCTCATCCTCATCCACTGTACCCTCCACACCAGTCCCAAGCTGGAAGCACTGCAGCACTGCCTCTGCGAAGCGGCAACAGGCTGTGCTGAAGCTAGTCTGCATAGGTGACAAACCCCACAATGCAGAAGAGGTGTGGACAGCTCTGAAACAGCAGGCAGATCACTGGCTCACACCTCTGAACCTAAAGCCAGGAAAGGTCGTGTGTGACAATGGACGGAACTTGGTGGCAGCTTTGAGGTGAGGCCAGCTGACGCATGTTCCATGCATGGCCCACGTGCCTCAACCTGGTGGTTCAGAGTTTGTAAAGTCATACCCAGAGCTGTCTGAACTGCTGGTAAAAGTTCGCCGTCTGTCTGCACATTTCCGCAAGTCACCTGCTGCTTCAGCCGACCTTGGCGGATTTCAGCGCCGTTAGCGTCTTACGGCCCACAGACTGGTGTGTGATGTCCCCACGCGTTGGAATTCAACTCTGCACATGTTGGTCAGGATATGTGAGCAGAAGAGGGCAGTTGTTGACTACCTGCATCACCTAAGCCGTCGGGAAATGGTTCAAACTCCACACATAACACCTGAGGAGTGGAGATGGATGTCCGACCTATGTACGGTCCTCCAAAACTTTGAGGACTCCACCCAGATGGTGAGCAGCGATGACGCCATTATTAGCGTCACCATACCACTACTCTGCCTTCTAAAACGGTCTCTGCTGAAAAACAAAGAGGATACATTGCAGGCCGAGCGCGATGACTTGGAGCAAGAAAACAGTAGTGGGTGTGGGTGAAAACACAGAGTCCAGCCTCATTTCATCACAACGTGCAGTGGAGGACTATGACGAGGAGGAGGAGGATGAAGACATGGAGCAACTCTCTGGCCAAATTGAGGATATGACATGCACACCAGTCATACCCTCGATTCAGCGTGGCTGGCCCAGAGGACAGGGGAGATGAGGAGGAGGAGGAGGAGGAGGACAGCATGTTCAGTCATCATGTTGGTCTGGATACTAAAGTGATGGCTGTTAAGAGTCTGGCGCACATGGCTGACTTTATGGTAAGCTGCCTGCCTCGTGACCCTCGCGTTCAGAACATCTTGGCCGACAATCAGTACTGGTTGGCAACACTGTTAGACCCACGGTACAAGGAGAACTTTATGTCTGTCATTCCTGAGGCGGAGAGGTCAGCCAAAACGCAGCAGTTCCAGAAGGCCATAGTCACGGAAGTGGGCAAATCATTCCCCTCACAAAACGCTAGCGGCATAGGTCAGGAATCGGTGGACAACCAAGGCCAATCCGCCAAAGGTAGGGGAACGTCTTTACGAGGTGGGACAGTTTTCTCAGCCCCTCACGTACCACAGCCCCTGAGGTGCGGGTAGTGACACAAGAAATGCTAAGTTTGGTCAGATGCTGAAGGAGTACCTTGCCGATTCGAACAACTGTACTGCGAGATTCCTCTGTGCCTTACAATTATTGGGTCTCCAAGCTGGACATGTGGCATGAATTGGCTCTCTACGCCTTGGAAGTCCTGGCCTGAACTGCCGCTAGCATTTTGTCACAGCGTGTTTTCAGTGCCGCAGGTGGAATCATTACTGATAAACGCAACCGCCTGTCAACTGAAAATGCTGACAGGCTGACTGAGATCAAGATGAACAAGGGTTGGATTGGGCCAGACTTCACCACACCACCAACAAATGACAACTGAATTTAAATTTTGTAATGGGAATTTGCCATGTACCTCCACTGACCCATGGGTACACACTTCTGGACTTCAGAGTGTCCAAGTGTGGGATCAGTAATGTCCGTGGACGTGCACTCAGCCAGTTGGTAGGAAGGAGGGATCAGGTTGGGAAATGTGCGGTGCAGTATCACGCTACTGACAATTGACCGTGTGGAAGACAGGGTGTTTGTGGAGGTGCCAATAAGACTTGAAGCATTATCCGCTATCCAAATAACAAGCTGTTGACACTAGTGTTGGTTCAAGAGGTAGTACTGCAGGCGGGCCCCAACAATTTGGGACAGGACGTGTGAGCGAGTAGATGTGCCACTTTCTTGTTGCGAAATTAGTGCTTGCACACGACCTCGGCCTCTGCCTGCACCACCATCACGTTCACCTCCTTGTTCCTTGCCAACGCCCGTGCGCATTTTGCTTGTATACAGCGACAACAGTCACAGGAGAGGATTTTAGTCCCTAACCTGTATCAAGGTTATGACGTACACCAGTCTGGTGACTGTTCAGATCACAAGAGATTAGGATTTTAGTTCCCTAACCTGTATCAAGGTATGACGTACAACAGTCTGGTGACTTGAATGGTTTTAGGAGAGGATTTTAGTCCCTAACCTGTAGAAAGGTATGACGTACAACAGTGTGGTGACTGTTGAGATGACAAGAGTTAGGATTTTAGTTCCCTAACTTGTAGAAACGTATGACGTACAACAGTGTGGTGGACTGTTGAGATGACAAGAGTTAGGATTTTAGTTCCCTAACTTGTAGAAAACTTATGACGTACAACAGTGTGGTGACTGTTGAGATGACAAGAGTTAGGATTTTAGTTCCCTAACCTGATAAAGGTATGACGTACAACAGTGTGTTGACTGTTGAGATGACAAGAGTTAGGATTTTAGTTCCCTAACCTGTATAAAGGGTATGACGTACAACAGTGTGGTGACTGTTGAGATGACAAGAGTTAGGATTTTAGTTCCCTAACCTGTATTAAGGTAGTACGTACACCTGTCTGGTGACTGTAATGGTTTCAAGAGAGATTTTAGTTCCCTAACCTGTATAAAGGTATGACGTACAACAGTGTGGTGACTGTTGAGATGACAAGAGTTAGGATTTTAGTTCCCTAACTTGTAGAAACTTATGACGTACAACAGTGTGGTGACTGTTGAGATGACAAGAGTTAGGATTTTAGTTCCCTAACCTGTAAACTTATACGTACAACAGTGTGGTGACTGTTGAGATGACAAGAGTTAGGATTTTAGTTCCCTAACCTGTATAAAGTATGACGTACAACAGTTTGGGGACTGTTGAGATGACAAAGTTAGGATTTTTTGTTTCCCTAACCTGTAGAAAGTATGACGTACAACAGTGTGGTGACTGTTGAAGATGACAAGAGTTAGGATTTTAGTTTCCCCAACTGTAGAAACTTTTGACGTACAACAGTGTGTGACTGTTGAGATGACAAGAGTTAGGATTTTAGTTTTCCCCAACCTGTAGAAACTATGACGTACAACATGTGGTGACTGTGAATGACAAGAGTTAGGATTTTAGTTCCCTAACCTGATAAAGGTATGACGTACAACATGTGGTGACGTTGAGATGACAAGAGTTAGGATTTTTAGTTCCCTAACCTGTAAAGTAGACGTACACCGTTGGTGACTGTAATGACAAGAGTTTGGATTTTAGTCCTAACCTGTATTAAAGGTTTTACGTACAACCTGCTGTGACTGTTTTAGATGACAAGAGTTAGGATTTTAGTTCCCAACCGTAAAAGTATACTACAACAGTTGGGACTGTTAGATGACAAGAGTAGGGTTTTAGTTCCCTAACTTTTAAAAAGTATGACGTAAACGTTTGGTGATGTTGAGTGACAAAGTTAGGGTTTTAGTTTTCCCAACCCGTATAAAAGGAGACGACAACGTGTGGTGACTGTTGGATGACAAAATTAGGATTTTAGTTCCCTAACCTTATTAAAGGAGTAACAACCTGTCTGGTGACGTGGTTTTTAAGAAGGGGTTTTTGTCCCCAACCGTATTAAGGTACTCGTACACCCGTCTGGTGCTGTTTAATGACAAAATTAGATTTTTGTTCCCTAACCCGTAAAAACTTGACGTACAACATGTGGTGACTGTTGAGATGACAAGAGTTAGGATTTAAATTCCCCAACTTTAGAAACTTATGACGTACAACGTGTGTGACTGTTGAGATGACAAGAGTTAGGATTTTAGTTCCTAACCTGTAGAAACGTATGACGTACAACAGTGTGGTGACTGTTGAGATACAAGAGTTAGGATTTTAGTTCCCTAACCTGTAGAAATATGACGTACAACAGTGTGGTGACTGTTGAGATGACAAGAGTTAGGATTTTAGTTCCTAACTTGTAGAAACTATGACGTACAACAGTGTGGTGACTTTGAGATGACAAGAGTTAGGATTTTAGTTCCCTAACCTGTAAAAGTATGACGTACAACGTGTGGTGACTGTTGAGAGACAAGAGTTAGGATTTTAGTTCCCTAACCTGTATTAAGTATACTACACCTGTCTGTGACTGAAAGGTTTCAAGAGAGATTTTAGTCCCTAACCTGATAAGGTACTACGAACACCTGTCTGTGACGTTGAGATGCAAGAGTTAGATTTAGTTCCCTAACCGTAAACGTAGACGACACGTTGGACTGATCAAGAGAGGATTTAGTCCCAACTGTAAAACGACTACGACACCGTTGTTGTTGATGACAAGATTAGGATTTTAGTTCCCTAACCGTAAAAGGGATGACTACAACAGTTGGGACTGTTGAATGCAAGAGTTTGGATTTAGTTCCCTAACTGAAAGTAGACGTACACCGTTGGTGACGTTGGTTCAAGAGAGGATTTAGTCCTAATGTATTAAGGTAACGACACGTTGTGACTGTTGAGATGACAGAGTAATTTTAGTTCCTAAGTAGAAATTATAACACTTGGTGACTGTAAGCAGAGAGGATTTAGTCCTAACTGTAAAGTAACGTACACGTTGGTGACTGTTGAATGACAAGAGTTAGGATTTTAGTTCCCTAACCTGTATAAAGGTATGACGTAACAACAGTGTGGTGACTGTTGAGATGACAAGAGTTAGGATTTTAGTTCCCTAACCTATATTAAGTAGTACGTACACCTGTCTGGTGACTGTAAAGGTTTCAAGAGAGGATTTTAGTCCCTAACCTGTATTAAGGTACTACGTACACCTGTCTGGTGACTGTTGAGATGACAAGAGTTAGGATTTTAGTTCCCTAACCTGTAAAAACGTATGACGTACAACAGTGTGGTGACTGTTGAGATGACAAGAGTTAGGATTTTAGTTCCCTAACTTGTAGAAACTTATGACGTACAACAGTGTGGTGACTGTTGAGATGACAAGAGTTAGGATTTTTGTTCCCTAACTTGTAGAAACTTATGACGTACAACAGTGTGGTGACTGTTGAATGACAAGAGTTAGGATTTTAGTTCCCTAACCTGTATAAAGGTATGACGTACAAAAAGTGTGGTGACTGTTGAGATGACAAGAGTTTTGGGTTTTAGTTCCCTAACCTGTAGAACGTATGACGTACAACAGTGTGGTGACTGTTGAGATGACAAGAGTTAGGATTTAGTTCCCTAACTTGTAGAAAATTATGACGTACAACAGTGTGTTTACTGTTGAGATGACAAGAGTTAGGATTTTAGTTCCCTAACCTGTAGAAACGTATGACGTACAACAGTGTGGTGACTGTTGAGATGACAAGAGTTAGGATTTTTTGAGATGACAAGAGTTAGGATTTTAGTTCCCTAATTGTAGAAACTTATGACAGACAACAGTGTGGTGACTGTTGAGATGACAAGAGTTAGGATTTTAGTTCCCTAACCTGTATAAAGGTATGACGTACAACAGTGTGGTGACTGTTGAGATGACAAGAGTTAGGATTTTAGTTCCCTAACCTGTAGAAACGTATACGTACAACAGTGTGGTGACTGTTGAGATGACAAGTTAGGATTTTAGTTCCCTAACTTGTAGAAACTTATGACGTACAACAGTGTGGTGACTGTTGAGATGACAAAGTTAGGATTTTAGTTCCTAACCTGTAGAAACTTTGACGTACAACAGTGTGGTGACTGTTGAGATGACAAGAGTTAGGATTTTAGTCCCTAACTTGTAGAACTTATGACGTACAACAGTTGTGTGACTATTGATGACAAGAGTTAGGATTTTAGTTCCTAACCTGTAAAAGGTATGCGTACAACAGTGTGGTGGCTGTTGAGATGACAAGAGTTAGGATTTTAGTTCCCTAACCTGTATTAAGTATACGTACAACGTTGGTGACTGTAGTTCAAGAGAGGATTTTAGTCCCTAACTTTAGAAACTTACTACACTGTTGGTGACTGTTGAGATGACAAGAGTTAGGATTTTAGTTCCCTAAACCTGTATTAAAGGTATACGTACAACGTGTGGGACTGTAATGCAAGAGTAGGTTTTAGTCCCTAACCTGTATTAAGGTATAACGTAACCTGTTGTGACTGTAGATGGATTTTAGTTTTAGTTCCTAACAGTAGAAACGTTGTACTGTATGTGACTGTTGAGATGAAGAGTTTAGATTTTTCCTAACTGTAAAAGTATGACGTACAACAGTGTGGTGACTGTTGAGATGACAAGAGTTAGGATTTTAGTTCCTAACTTGTAAAGTATGACGTACAACAGTGTGGTGACTGTTGAGATGACAAGAGTTAGGATTTTAGTTCCTAACCTGTATAAGGTAGTACGTACAACGTTGGTGACTGTGAGAAGTCAAGAGAGGATTTTAGTTCCCTAACCTGTATTAAGGTATACGTACACCTGTCTGGTGACTGTTAGTGACAAGAGTTAGGATTTTAGTCCCTAACCTGTAAAAGATGACGTACAACAGTTGGTGACTGTTGAGATGACAAGAGTTAGGATTTTAGTTCCCTAACCTTGTAGAAATGTATGACTACAACATGTGGTGACTGTTGAGATGACAAGAGATTAGGATTTTAGTTCCAATTTAGAAATTATGACGTACAACAGTGGTGACTGTTGAGATGACAAGAGTTAGGATTTTAGTTCCTAACCTGTATAAAGGTATGACGTACAACAGTGTGGTGACTGTTGAGATGACAAGAGTTAGGATTTTAGTTCCCTAACCTGTAGAAAGTATACTACAACATGTGTGGTGACTGTTGAGTAAAGATTAGGAATTTTAGTTCTAACGTAAGTTAACTTATGACGTACACAGTGTGGTGACTGTTGAGATGACAAGAGTTAGGATTTTAGTTCCCTAACCTGTAAAACGTATGACGTACAACAGTGTGGTGACTGTTGAGATGACAAGAGTTAGGATTTTAGTTCCCTAACTTGTAGAAACTTATGACGTACAACAGTGTGGTGACTGTTGAGATGACAAGAGTTAGGATTTTAGTTCCCTAACCTGTATAAAGGTATGACGTACAACAGTGTGGTGACTGTTGAGATGACAAGAGTTAGGATTTTAGTTCCCTAACCTGTATTAAGGTAGTACGTACACCTGTCTGGTGACTGTAAAGGTTTCAAGAGAGGATTTTAGTCCCTAACCTGTATTAAGGTACTACGTACACCTGTCTGGTGACTGTTGAGATGACAAGAGTTAGGATTTTAGTTCCCTAACCTGTAAAAACGTATGACGTACAACAGTGTGGTGACTGTTGAGATGACAAGAGTTAGGATTTTAGTTCCCTAACTTGTAGAAACTTATGACGTACAACAGTGTGGTGACTGTTGAGATGACAAGAGTTAGGATTTTAGTTCCCTAACTTGTAGAAACTTATGACGTACAACAGTGTGGTGACTGTTGAGATGACAAGAGTTAGGATTTTAGTTTCCTAACCTGTATAAAGGTATGACGTACAACAGTGTGGTGACTGTTGAGATGACAAGAGTTAGGATTTTAGTTCCCTAACCTGTAGAAACGTATGACGTACAACAGTGTGGTGACTGTTGAGATGACAAGAGTTAGGATTTTAGTTCCCTAACTTGTAGAAACTTATGACGTACAACAGTGTGGTGACTGTTGAGATGACAAGAGTTAGGATTTTAGTTCCCTAACCTGTAGAAACGTATGACGTACAACAGTGTGGTGACTGTTGAGAAGACAAGAGTTAGGATTTTTAGTTCCCTAACCTGTATTAAGGTAGTACGTACACCTGTCTGGTGACTGTAAAGGTTTCAAGAGAGGATTTTAGTCCCTAACCTGTATTAAGGTACTACGTACACCTGTCTGGTGACTGTTGAGATGACAAGAGTTAGGATTTTAGTTCCCTAACCTGTAAAAACGTATGACGTACAACAGTGTGGTGACTGTTGAGATGACAAGAGTTAGGATTTTAGTTCCCTAACTTGTAGAAACTTATGACGTACAACAGTGTGGTGACTGTTGAGATGACAAGAGTTAGGATTTTTAGTTCCCTAACTTGTAGAAACTTATGACGTACAACAGTGTGGTGACTGTTGAGATGACAAGAGTTAGGATTTTAGTTTCCTAACCTGTATAAAGGTATGACGTACAACAGTGTGGTGACTGTTGAGATGACAAGAGTTAGGATTTTAGTTCCCTAACCTGTAGAAACGTATGACGTACAACAGTGTGGTGACTGTTGAGATGACAAGAGTTAGGATTTTAGTTCCCTAACTTGTAGAAACTTATGACGTACAACAGTGTGGTGACTGTTGAGATGACAAGAGTTAGGATTTTAGTTCCCTAACCTGTAGAAACGTATGACGTACAACAGTGTGGTGACTGTTGAGAAGACAAGAGTTAGGATTTTAGTTCCCTAACTTGTAGAAACTTATGACGTACAACAGTGTTGGTGACTGTTGAGATGACAAGAGTTAGGATTTTAGTTCCCTAACCTGTAAAAGTATGACGTACAACAGTGTGGTGACTGTTGAGATGACAAGAGTTAGGATTTTAGTTCCCTAACTTGTAGAAACGTATGACGTACAACAGTGTGGTGACTGTTGAGATGACAAGAGTTAGGATTTTAGTTCCCTAACTTGTAGAAACTTATGACGTACAACAGTGTGGTGACTGTTGAGATGACAAGAGTTAGGATTTTAGTTCCCTAACCTGTATAAAGGTATGACGTACAACAGTGTGGTGACTGTTGAGATGACAAGAGTTAGGATTTTAGTTCCCTAACCTGTATAAAGGGTATGACGTACAACAGTGTGGTGACTGTTGAGATGACAAGAGTTAGGATTTTAGTTCCCTAACCTGTAGAAACGTATGACGTACAACAGTGTGGTGACTGTTGAGATGACAAGAGTTAGGATTTTAGTTCCCTAACTTGTAGAAATTATGACGTACAACAGTGTGGTGGCTGTTGAGATGACAAGAGTTAGGATTTTAGTTCCCTAACCTGTATTAAGGTAGTACGTACACCTGTCTGGTGACTGTAATGGTTTCAAGAGAGGATTTTAGTCCCTAACCTGTATTAAGGTACTACGTACACCTGGCTGGTGACTGTAATGGTTTCAAGAGAGAATTTTAGTCCCTAACCTGTATTAAGGAAGTACGTACACCTGTCTGGTGACTGTTTTGATGACAAGAGTTAGGATTTTAGTTCCCTAACCTGTATTAAGGTAGTACGTACACCAGTCTGGTGACTGTAATGGTTTGAAGAGAGGATTTTAGTCCCTAACCTGTATTAAGGTAGTACGTACACCTGTCTGGTGACTGTTTTGATGACAAGAGTTAGGATTTTAGTTCCCTAACCTGTATTAAGGTAGTACGTACACCTGTCTGGTGACTGTAATGGTTTGAAGAGAGGATTTTAGTCCCTAACCTGTATTAAGGTACTAAGTACAAGAGTGTGGTGACTCTAATGGTCACAGAAAAGCTTGGATTCCAATCTGTATCACCCTGCCTATATCCTCTTAGATTAGTCCTGAGAAGGACTGTTCTGGTCACTGGAAATCTTGGACTCCGATCTGGATCACCCTGCCTATGTCCTCCTAGATTAGTCCTGAGAAGGACTGTTGTGGTCAGCAGCAGTTTGCAGCCCTGATCCGGATCTACCTATGAGGGCCGCAAATCTGTCCCTAATCAGCAGCAGACACTCTCCCTACACTCACTGTCTGGATGGCTGTGTGCCGAGCACAGCGCGCCGGGAGTTATAAAGGCTCGGTGACGCTGTGCAGGGCGGCCAATCACTGCTATGCCACAACTAACAGGGCTGTGGCATTGCAGTGGTCTGTCAGCCAATCCCTGCACGTGGGCTGGCTCTCAAAAGAGCGCCAACATGGAGAGATGACGACCACGAGCACAGAACGAGTATCGCGAGATTACTCGGTGCTCGGCGAGTCGCCCGAGTACAGTGATACTCGTGCGAGTACCGAGTAGTGGCGATCATCCTCGCTCAACACTAATAATAACATGTTTATGTCGGGGTAAATCAAATGCATCACATCATTTGTACATTGAAGTTACATAGCAAAAATAATACCTTAAAAACTAAGGAGGGCACAAAGTGTATGTGCAAAAAAACATTTATGAGGGTAAGGGACAGGCAATTAAGGGCCATTTCAATTATGGCTCTTGGTAAGTTACATGATACAAGAAACAAAAAATAAACAATTTAATACAACACTCAAAAATGTTGTGTTGGCCATGCTATCTGGCCTGCTTCAGTATGAAAATATTCAGCAAATTGGTTTTGAACTGAACTAGCAGCATAAGGCACATGCACAGCTGCATCCTCAATAATTAGGAGGGCCGATTCACAATCATAGGGATCAATGACGAGGGTATCATTATTGTGAGAGTACTGTATTCTTTATTGAGAAGGTTTTTTCCGAATCTCTTTTGATCACAAAGATTGAAAAATGCAAAATATTTTCAGCCACATACGGCTTTCTTCAGTGCAAACAACTATAACAGAGTAGTAAACACATAATTAGTGTTACAATATACAAGAAACAATATCTCAAACACAGTGAGCTTCTCACTTTAATCTTGTCAAAACAATCAGGAGGAATTAAGGTAAGAATACAGTGTATACAAGTGATTAACTGACATAATAATGAGAAAAACAATGAAAAAAAAACAATCATAGGAACAGAATTATCTTCTGGTAATACCTTTTGATCAAACAAAGGTGAAGAGATTCACAATAATCAGAATCAGCGGTAAATACTGCCACCTGCTGTCTAAAATAAACACGATAAGGAAAACACCTCAACAACAAGGTAGTAACCTGTTACATGTCTTGTTGTTGAGGAGTTTTCCTTATCTTGTTTATTTTAGACAGAAGGTGGTAGTATTTACCGCTGATTCTGATTATTGTGAATCTCTTCACCTTTGTTTGATCAAAAGGTATTACCAGAAGATAATTCTGTTCCTATGATTGTTTTTTTTTCATTGTTTTTCTCATTATTATGTCAGTCAATCACTTGTATACACTGTATTCTTACCTTAATTCCTCCTGATTGTTTTGACAAGATTAAAGTGAGAAGCTCACTGTGTTTGAGATATTGTTTCTTGTATATTGTAACACTAATTATGTGTTTACTACTCTGTTATAGTTGTTTGCACTGAAGAAAGCCGTATGTGGCTGAAAATATTTTGCATTTTTCAATCTTTGTGATCAAAAGAGATTCGGAAAAAACCTTCTCAATAAAGAATACAGTACTCTCACAACAATCTTTTTCATTGACTCTTGCTTTATGGTGTGCCAGGACTTTTGTAATTAGATATTACTACGTTTTCCTGTGGCACCCACCAGCACTTATTGGTTGAGCTCAGCCTCTCGCTATATTGAGGGTATCATTATGACACACAAAATTGTGTAGGCACACACAAGTCTTTACCACACTATATACGTTTTTAGGATGCAGTTGAAAGCAGGTTAGCAATACACTCCATTTTTAAGACAAGATGCCAAAATCGCATTGAAAATATTGTCTGACTCTACTCTAGCGATAATTAAAGTTACGACGTATAGAGTTTAATGTGCGACTGGCATATGGCTTCATTACAATGATGCTCGATTGGAAATCCTCAACTGCAACTATTACATAGGGCAAATTTGGCCCATTAGTGCCTGGTAAAGAGAATGCTGATGGTATGTGGAAAGGGTTATTGTACAGTGCTTTGCCATATTACTATCTTTGAACATGCATTAATCAATTGTACGGCCATATGCGCCTATATCAACTGCTTCAAATCTACATCTGGCATCGGCAATGGCCATGAGCACTATGGAAAAAAACTTTTTGTAATTGTAATAGTGTGAACCACTATTGACTTTTTTATGCGGATGTTTTTCATTTAACACTCCAATGCAGTTCTTAAAATTGGCAACAAGAGAAAACCTTGTGGCAATGTCTATCCACATCTCTGGGGTGAGTAGCGGTAACACCATAGGCTGCAACTTCGACCAAATTACCTCACAGGCTTCATGCACAATGTTACAAATTGTTGATTTGCCTATGCGAAATTGATAGTGGAAGGATGACAAACTCTCTCCCATAACCAGAAACCTGCAATGACAAATACAAATGTTTATTATGGTGGGTTTACACACACCAATCATTGTATCCAATATCTGAACAGATCTCTGGTTGCAGTGAAATCATGGACACATAGTTCCATTTTGTGGCTGTGTACAACATGGAGCAATCTGTCCATGATTTCACTGCAACCAGAGATCTGTTCAGATATTGGATACAATGATTGGTGTGTGTAAACCCACCATAAGTCAGACATTCTTTTACTCATATCATTGGCAACAGGTGACTCCATAGTGAAGCACATACCTCAGGGTGACCACTAATCTTTCAGCAGATGAAATAGGCCAGGGTCACATTTGCGGTTGGACCCTGGCCTGCCGGATTCCGGTTTCAACTTAGCAATTTTTCCATCACCGCATAGCGTTTCCGCTATGCGGTGCTGGAAACCGCAGTCCCTAGTTACCCGGTGTTTACCTGCACGACCTGTCACACAGGCAGCGGCTCGGAGGGCGTTTTACAGCGCCGCACAGGAAACCGTTGCAGACACGATTTCCTGTGCGGCGCTGTAAAACGCCCTCCGAGCCGCTGCCTGTGTGACAGGTCGTGCAGGTAAACACCGGGTAACTAGGGACTGCGGTTTCCAGCACCGCATAGCGGAAACGCTATGCGGTGATGGAAAAATTGCTAAGTTGAAACCGGAATCCGGCAGGCCAGGGTCCAACCGCAAATGTGACCCTGGCCATACTCTTTTGACATCTTGTGTCCTTTCGGACTATGGCCATGTTCACACACATGCGTTTTTTTGCCCATCCCTGCGTTTTTGGGCTGTTAAAATAAATGCAGGTGCGTTAACGCAGGGTACATTTGAGTGTACATGCGTTTTTCAGCTCCATTTGCATTTTTTTCCTCCAGTCCAAAAAACGCTGCATACAGCGTTTTTGGGTGCTGGAAAAAAACGCAGGGGTGGTTTCTCAAAAACGCCTGCGTTTTTTTAACATGGGCCCCTATGGGAAACGCATGCGTTAACGCAAGTGCCTATATGTGCCCTGCGTTAACGCATGCGTTTCCCATAGGGCCCATGTTAAAAAAACGCATGCGTTTTTGGGAAAACGCACATGCGTTTCTATAACATGGGGCCCTATGGGAAACGCATGCGTTTTTAAAAGGCACATTTATGCACCCTGCGTTAACGCTTGCGTTTTTGCCTGCGTTTTTGAGGAAAGTCCAAAAAGGCAAAATTTCCTTTCAGACACACAAGAGACATTTTTTAGCACTCCTAAAAAAACGCAAGTGGTTTTAGGAGTGCTAAAAAAAACGCAAATTGTGTGTGAACAATGCCAATGTCATCGTGGACAAGCAGTGTCAGCTCGTCAAAGGTAGAAACGGACATCCAAAGATATCGCTGACATTTCACAGGGTAGTCACGCGATTGCAGGTATAGCACATGGAATGCACCATATTGGGGATGGAGATCATTGACCTCATGGACCCAGATGCGACTTTGGATGGCACATCTCCTCTGCCGACAGCGAAACACCAGTATGCGAAGTCTGAAGAACAGGAACAAAGGCATCTTGTACAAAAGGCACACACAGCTTCCAAAATGGCAACTGGACAAACTGATCAAAACATCTGAGCTTTTTCTAGAGGATATGGGTGTGACTAATGAAAGCGCAACCAAACGGATGGGGTCATAAATCATTGGCCTTGTTCACACATATGAGCTTTTTTAACCTTCTCTGCGTTTTTTGGGCTGTTAAAAAAAACGCAGGTGTGTTAACGCAGGGTGCACTTGAGTGTACATGCGTTTTTTAGCTCCACTTGCATTTTTTTCCCCCAGTCGCATACAGCGTTTTTTGGGTGCTGGAAAAAAATGCAGGGGTTGCTCCCAAAAACGCATGTGTTTTTTTGACATGGGGCCCTATGGGAAACGCATGCGTTAACGCAGGGCACATATAGGCACCTGCGCTAGAGCATGCGCTTTTAAAAGGCTCATTGAGGCACCCTGCGTTAACGCTAGCGTTTTTGCCTGCATTTTTTGGTAAAAAATGACAAAGTCCAAAAAGGATTAAAATCCTTTCAGACACACAAGGGACATTTTTTGGCACTCTTAAAAAAACGCATGTGGTTTTAGGAGTGCTAAAAAAAACGCACATTGTGTGTGAACATGGCCATTAACGCATGCCATACCATTAACACAACCGTTAACGCATGCTGCATAAAAATAGACAAACATAATGTGAATGCAAGAAAAAATAATGCCTATGTTAAACACATCCATTTAGCGGATGCAACAATGCAAATGTGGCCCTAGCCTATGGAAATGAACTAATATTTGGCAACCTAACATATAGTAAGGCTTCAGGGCACTAAGTGGCAATATCAACCGTTATGCTCCGGGCGGATTGCCCTGTAGGCAGATTATTCCCCTGGTGGTGCTAATCCACAGCACTAGCAGTAAGGGTATGTGCCCACATAGTGGTTTAGTGACGTTCAAATCGTCAGTAAACCGCTGGAAAATTCAAGGAGCCTAGACTCCTGAGCTCAGAAGTCACCAGCGGTTTTCCAGCGGTTTCTCAGCGGTTTCCCAGCGTTTTTTTCAGCGTGTGCACAGCGTTTAACAGTTGGTTTTTCCAGCGTTTTTTCCGGCGGTTTTCTATGGAGGATTTTGTCCATGGAAACGCTCAAAAACCGCTGAGAAGAATTGACATGCTGTATGCTGCTAAACCGCTGGGAAACCACTCAACCGCTGGCGGATCCGCTCACATAAACCCACTATGTGTGCACAGCGTTTTCTAAATTACATAGGGTTACTTGTAAGTCTTAAAGCTGCTAAGGATTTACATAAATTTAAATAAAACCTATGCTAAACCGCCGGCGGTTTTTGCTGCTAAACCGACACTAAACCACTATGTGGGCACACACCCTAAAGGTACCTTTACACGCCGCTACTGGAGGATGGATACAACCCGCTACAGGCTACGATTGTAGCTTGCGTCGTCAATATAGCCCGTAGTAGCGGCATGTGAAGACGGTAGGAGGCAGCCGGCAACAGATACATCTGTTTCCGAGCACTGCTCTGAAACAGGTGGCTACAAAGCCGATTGCAGCGAGCTGTATCGGCGTGTAAAGAAGCTACAGAAGGGATGTCTGGACACCAGGCCATGTAGCTGGAATGTAGCTAGGGCGTGACACAGGCTCCGTGTTACCCGCCCCATCTGCGATCATTGGTGGAAGATGCTGCGTTCCGATTGGCCCTTGCTTCACAGCCCTCCATCTTGGTTGAGCTGTCACTTCAGCACTACAGATACGCGCCGTATGCACGATCATACATTAGTTCAATTACGCGGACACACACTTGCGGAAAGGAAATGTAGAAATGCGCCATGATCCTTATACAGTGTGCACATTCTCTGAACACATAATAAGGAATAATGCTGTACACAGCGCACAAGTTTGGTTTACGCACCGCCCTGGCTTATTGTACAGCAGATGCCGTAGAAGTGTTCCTTGGGTGTCACTGCGCGCAACGTGCACACAGATGCACGCATACCCATACCACATGGAAAGTAATTAGTCAGCACACAGCTCACAGCCTTGGTTTACGCACCGCTCTGTGGGTCTTGTGTAGCAGGTGCCGCATAAGTGTTTCGCCTGTGTCACTGCGCGTTGGGCTACTTTAAAGGGTGCGTGACCCCGACCGCGGCCGTAATGACGTCATGACGTTAGTTTCATTTTCACTCTGCCTGCAAGGTGCCAGCCCCTCCTCTGCACACACCATTGCAGTCATGGCGGCCGTTCACCGCGCTGCAACGTGGGGGATGGCCGAACTACTGGTCCTCATAGAGCACTGTGACCGGTATGATTACTGGGGTAATCGGCACCACCGTCATCCTAGGCTGCGCAATCGCGCCACTATTCGGCGGATTGAGCGGGCTCTGCTGAACCAACTGGGGGTGCAGAGGACCGCTAAAGCCGTCCAGAAGAAAATCGCGGACCTGAAGCACAAATGCCCAGGCCGCATACTCGACATCCGTGGCAGGATTGCCAGGCTGCGCGGTAAGTACTTCTGAGGGGCAAACATACATTTGACCATATCTAACCACACCAAAAACACAACTATATGTTAATAAACATCATACGGAGAGTGAGAGCTACGCCGGCACACATGCTATGGGGTACAATATAAGCAGCAGAATATTGATAGACTGGCTACACATCTGCCTTAAACTAATGTTCATGTTGCTCACAACATGAGTCCACAGTGTTAGATGCTCTACACACAATAACCACACTACTGGCTCATACACACGCCATGCATAATACATGAGCTCATCCCATATGTGGACTACTGCAAACACATAGGCCAAATATTGAACTGCCGATACATCTCACAGCTTAAACATTCTGCTGACAGATGAATTATTGTGTGATCCTCTACAGATGTTGATGTCTCATTGGATGAGGCTCCCCCGGCACCACCTGCAGGTGCTCCCCCGTCACCACCTGCAGGTGGGTCACCAACCCCACCGGCTGAAGAGGCAGCTGCCACACCATCCCCACAAGGGAATAGGCCATCACCAGGGCATGAGGAGGAGGAGCATGAAGACCCAGCAGGGCTTCAGTCCGAGGAGCTGGCGTCACCATCAGCTGAGGCCATGGCAGATCATGATGACCCAGCGGTGCTGGGCCCAGAGGTGGCATCGGCTGCTGGACAACCTGAGGCTATGCCTCAACCACAAAATGAGGCTGCCATTGAGGAATATGGTGGTAAGTGTATTTTGTGGGATGCTATGGGCTGCACACTCTAAGCAGTGTGGTGTTGTTTGTTTAATCGGATTGGCACTCATTTATTCAATAATGTCCTTCACCCATTGTTGCAGATGGAGAACGTGCTGGAGCTGCGGGCTGGAGTGTCAGTGCCTCCCCATCATCCCATGATAGTGAGGAGGATGTTGAGGCCCAGGGTAAGGACCATATTTGTTGTGTGAACCGAAAAAATAACCAGAGGGACTATTTGAATCTGATGATTTTTTTTTTTATCACACAATACAGGTGTACCCACCATGGAGGACGTGGTGAGGGCCCACCACCAGTTTGCCCAACGCCTACAACGGGCCCTACGACGTGGCATCCAGGATCTTGGCCACTTGGCTGACATGCTGGCTGCCGTCCAGCAACATCAGGATGGCCTACAATGAGGTGTACCAACACCCCAAACAAAATGGCCTCCCCTGCCCCCAAAATATGTTGTCCTTGTTGGACCACTAAATTACACACGTTGCCTGTTTGGCTTTTTATTGTTTTTATTTTTGTTGCCCCCGTTGGGCTCTTTTCTTATAGTGTCCCAGTTTCAGAACAGGTGGATTGTGGGATGCCTAGCCCTTTGCCTTCTTTACCTATACTGTCCCACATTGGGACCATGAGGAGTGTGGGATGCCTAGCCCTTTGCCTTCTTTACCTATACTGTCCCACATTGGGACCATGAGGAGTGTGGGATGCCTAGCCCTTTGCCTTCTTTACCTATACTGTCCCACATTGGGACCATGAGGAGTGTTGGATGCCTAGCCCTTTGCCTTCTTTACCTATACTGTCCCACATTGGGACCATGAGGAGTGTGGGATGCCTAGCCCTTTGCCTTCTTTACCTAAACTGTCCCACATTGGGACCATGAGGAGTGTGGGATGCCTAGCCCTATCTGGAAACAGCATTCTGTGTATTGTGGCAAATGTCTGTCACTCATGTATGTTGTAAATAAAATGTCTGCTTAACTTTTTTGTATGCTCCTTCATGTCACAACAATAATATTTGGTGCAGAAACATGACCATCAGGTAACTATGTCACCCACATGACCACACCTCTTTGTCAAAGTGCAACCACATTTCAAAGGAACCTATGGTGGTCCTGCTCTGAGGGCATTGGGCCATATTGTGTGGCTTTGCCAAACCTATATTGTGACCACTACCATTCACCCACGCTGACCCCCAAAAGCCCTAACCCAAAATAAATACACCATTGTGTCAGACCAAAAAGTTTAATAGTGTCTGAATTTTAAATAAACATAAATAAATCATATGCTGCAATTCAGCCAACACGTATAAAAAAACAAAAACAAAAATCCAGTAAAAAGAACCATGGAGTTTCCTCCAGAAGGCAAAGTCCAGACTGCCAATTATGTGCATTGGCTACTAGTGTCCTACTTCCTCATCCTCTGTCGGCTCTGACAATGCCGACTCCCCCCACCTCTCATGGCAGCCCCGACCTGCCCGAGAGCGTCTGGATCGAAGACGACGTGTTGGGGGGGATTGGGTGTGCGTGGCGGGGCCAGTCTTCTCACTTGCCGTGATGGGGGCGATGGTGAAAGGGGCCACAATTGTTGTTGGATGGGGGAAGGGATGTGGCATCCCCATTGAAGTGCCCCATCATCTGCAGCATCAGCGACAACGTTGAAGACCCGCTGAGCTATCTGGCGTTGGAGCGGCTCCATCCTTTCCAACCTGTCGCTCATGTAGAGGGCGTAGCTTGAGATGTGGGTCCATTGTTCATCTAACATTACCCGTCGGGCCCAGGTGCCCAGCTCGGTCTCAGGTGGGGCAGGACGTCTTCGGCGACGGATCACCGAGCTGGGACCTGGGTCTGGACCCACATCACTTGCTCCACCCTCCTGCTCAGCCCCAGATGTCATCGGCTGAGCATCATCAGCGACAGATTGGTCTGCAATGGAGCCGTCCTGCTCAGGGGCCTGTGGGGGGAAAAGAAAAAAAAAAAAAAAAAAATTAGTTTACCCAATATCTAATCTCTACATTGGCCAGAGGCCTCCAAACACCACAACCACACACAAAACACCACCAAACCAACTTCAAAACCACATAAGCACCGAAGGTTAATGACCACAAGACCGGTACATCTCCTGTACACTCACCTCTGCCATTACACGTCGTCGCCTCAATACAGAATTATGTGTTATTCACAAAGCCATACCCAAAAATTAAATCTGACCACACCACCTTGATACTGGCACCTTTTCTGCCCACAGACATGTGGCCCAGCTTGACGTTTTGAGTCACACTATTATGAAATACCACCCCACTTACACCAAACTATACCCCACATGCACCACAGCCAACACACATGTGTGGCTGCACCATGTATTAAATGCTACCATGTCCCTCATTGAATACCAAACCTATGAATTTAAAGACATTAACTAACTAACCCAAACATAAACATAGGTTGGTGTGTTTTGCAAATTGGACTAGGGCTCTGTGGATAGAATTGAGATAAAATCAGCTAATTCAAGGAGGTCATAATTTTGCACACAAAGATTTACCAGGGCCACCACCTAAATATGACAATGTGGTTGGTGTGAAGGAGTCAGACAAGCACACATGTGAAGAAAACATTGTGGGGCTCCACCGTAACACAATTACCCACCTCCTGTGGCGAAGATGGTGATTGCCCCGGGCCTACATGGGACGCAGCAATGGGGCAGCTGGTCCTCGTTACACGCGAGCTCCCGTGGCCAAGGACGAAGGTGAGGAGCGGATAGTACCATAGGGTAGGCAATGGTACCTCCTCAGCTCCAGCCCCTGACCGACGGCGCTGGTATTCTATGTGAGCCCGCATGAACGAGGCCCGCATATTTTTAATCTTCAGTGCCACCATATGCTGGTCCCACCTCTTGCCTACCCTTGGCTCCATCCTATTGGCCAGAGCCACTAGAGGCCTGTAGACCTCGGCCCTCGCTGCCTGATTTTTATATTCAGGCAGCGAGGAGCGCCACAGGCACTCGTGCCGCTGATACTTCGTGAGAAGCTGGGTCTCGAAATCCACACTACACCTCGGCATCTGTGTATGCAAACACACCAAAAAAATCCTGTCAGTACACGAGGCATACAGAACTTACACCATGCTTTTGTAATTATGAACAAACATGCCAGCTAAGTTGGTGCTTGAGTCAATATTCTGTTATTTTAAAACATGTTACTTTGCATGTGTGGAACAGTTTCTACATGTGCCACCGCACAGAAGTCCGACACATGTGTTCAGACATTATTAAACACATGACATCTGTGCCCACCTACACATGGTAGTTACAAGGTTTACTACCCCGAATTACATATTTCAACATACCTCGACACAGTGTGTGTGCACATACCTCAAGGGCCACATCTGCACCAGCACATTGTGTGATAGATATTAGCTTTGCACTGCCCACAATCTTCAAAGTTAAACATATGTGAAAGGAGGGCTGACTGTGTGACACCACTGCACATACTACATGTCATGGGCAAACACATGATCATCTTGGTGGTCCAACAGCCATGGAAAATAAACTTTAGGCCATGTACCAACCATCCCTGGAAACAATGTGCCCACATTGCAGGCATCAATGGTGATGGCAAGTACCGGGCCCAAGCACACCTTGATATGTTGGCATGCTAATTAACGTCAACGTAAGATCTATTGTCAGAGAATGCAACAAGAGGCACTACATGCCATTGGCCTACGGAGAATAACCTATGCATATATATTACTACACCAAAAATACTACATGCAGTAAAGTACATGGGCATACACACATTGCCTAAGCGCCCTGTGACAGACGCATCTGCGTTAAGTGCAACGCATGTCAACGAACAAGCACGAGGGAAGCCTTACCGTCAGAGCAACAGAAGAAGGAGCACAGGACACCAGTAGCTCAATGCACATGGACGTCTGGACAAGGTGTGGTGGCCATTAGCATGGCTTTATAGTCCGCTAAACCAATCACAGAAGAAACAATTACGCACATCCTGATCGTACACCTGCGAGCAGGTTTAGCGGCAGCTAATTGGTGAAGATCGCTGAGTCGTGATTGGTTGGCGGTCCTTGAAAAGCTGCGCATCCCGGCAGACGTTACGCTTGCTGGTCAGACCCATTAAGTAAGTATTCGTGGCCAGACATGGAATTAGCGGCGGGTGTGATGGATCTGTCATGTTGTTTTTTGACTAGCGCCAAAGAGTGCTTTAGCGGACTATATGTGGGTTTCTATTGTTGGGGTGGATACATTAGTGAAGTGTGGTGAATTGGACTAGGCATTTTGTATGGGGCTTGACATTTTGTCACAGATACATTGGTGTTTTTGTTTCCAGTCACCATACAGGAGAATGGCTGCTGGACTGTAGACAGAACTGTGTCACTCATGTGGACTGCATCGATGACATCATACTGGTTGTGGCCAATGGACACTGGGAACAACGGGGCTAGGATCACACATGGCTTTGAGGTGTAGCACTCCAGACATAGAACAGATGTGGAGAGAACCTAACCCCAGCAAACACATGTATAACCAAGTTTCACCATCCTCACTCATGTTGAATGTTGTTTGTGTCATGTATGCTTACTCAACCTGGCATATCCTGGTATGTAGTGGATTTCTGTATGTTCTTTGCAAACTACATATGGTGTTTTGTATGGATTATGGGACATGTTTGAGCAACATTATTGGTGACACATGTCCCTTTGTAACTCACATAGGTCCAGATGTGTGACTTTCATGCCCTCCAAAAAATGAAGATGGATAGGAGGCCAGTATCATTGCGCATGTTCCATTTTGTTTTGGGTGACTAGTGGGTGTTCTAAAGCCATGCCTTCCAGGATGTGTTTTGTGGGCAGAAGAGAGATCCCATCAGCTTGCCTATAGTGTGTCATTGAAAAGAGGTGTGGCTTGCTTAACATGCTGACATGTCCCCATATTGTTGTATGTTCTGATGTTGGATTTTGTCATCTACAGGTGCTGATATTGAGGATGCAGAATATCCATGACCGAAATGTTATCGTGGCTCTTGCGGTGGTGGAAGAGCAAATGTGGCTTCAGGATCGGTATGACCGGTTGATGAGTCGCAGACAGCGGCGGTTGTGGACCCGGGATTGGCTGCGCTGGTGGGAAACCCGGGGCCACATGCAGCTGTTGCGGGAGCTGGAGCTTAATAATCCGGAAGATTACCGAAACTATCTACGTATGTCCGAAGACACTTTCACCTTCCTTTTGGAGCGTGTGGGGCCACTGATAGCGCGTCAGGACACTCTAATGCGACCATCGGTATCAGCTGCAGAGCGGTTGGCTATCACTTTGCGGTTCCTGGCTACAGGGCAGTCAATGACATCCCTCACATACTTGTCACGTGTCTCCCTGCCCCTGCTGAGCCGCCTGATCCCTGAGACATGTGAGGCCATCTGGAGTGTTCTGCAGCCATCCTACATAAAGATGCCAGAAACAACCGCAGGATGGATGGAAGTAGGCAGAGGCTTTGAAACCCGCTGGAACTTCCCCAACTGCGGCGGGGCATTGGATGGAAAGCACATGAGGATTACCAAACCCGCCAACTCCGGCTCTTTGTTTTACAATTACAAAGGGTATTGTAGTATAATCCTCATGGCTCTAGTGGATGCCAACTATGAGTTCCTCTACGTCGATGTTGGAATGAACGGTCACAACTCAGATGGGGGGGTGTTTGCACGAAGCTCCTTGGCAACACTACTAGGGAGTGGTGGGCTAAAGTTACCCTCAAATGACGAGACGACCCAACATCTCAACTTTGCGTTTGTGGCGGATGAAGCATTCCCACTTCAGGAACACCTACTGCGGCCATATCCCCAGAGGGCCCTTACTTCTGAGAGACGCATTTTCAATTACCGGCTATCCCGGGCCCGCCGTGTTGTTGAAAATGCGTTTGGGATAATGGCGAATAGATTCCGGGTTTTTCATACGCCTATGCATATGAAACTGGAGTCTATTGACGCAGTAGTGCTCGCCTGCTGTGTGCTGCATAACTTCCTGCGTCGTAGGGATAGAGCATCATACACGCCAGGAGGTTATGTAGATAATGCAGACGCCACAACAGGGGAGGTCCGTCCAGGGTCTTGGCGTGATGAGGGCCATGTTGTTGCGCCACTCCAGCAGCAGAGCCATAGTCGCACTCAGCAGGAGGCCAGGGACAGTAGAGATGCTTACTGCTCCTACTTCAATGAGCCTGGTGCAGTGAGCTGGCAGGACCAGGCCATGTAGTGTGGTGGTTCTGGATGATGGGTTGAAGCTTGCTATGTTGGTGACAGCAGGTTGGCTGTGCCATGTTTTTTTTTTTTTTTTTTGTGTGTGTTGTTTGGTTACATTATGTGCATAGCTTTTAGCAGGGGCGTAACTAGAACTGGCAGGGCCCCATAGCAAACTTTTGAACGGGGCCCCCTCCAAGACACGCCCCCAATGACACGCCCCTCCAAGACACGCCCCCCAAATGACACGCCCCTTCAAGACACACCCCCTTACAGGCCCCAGCAGTATATACAGCAGCCCCAGTGGTATACCGCAGCCTCTCCAGTGGTATATACAGGCCCCAGCAGTATTACAGCAGCCTCCGCAGTGGTGGTATATACAGGCCCCAGTGGTGGTATACAGGGCCCCTGGTGGTGGTATATACAGGCCCTGGTGGTGGTATACAGGGCCCCTGGTGGTGGTATATACAGGCCTCTGGTGGTGGTATACAGGGCCCCTGGTGGTGGTATATACAGGCCCCTGGTGGTGGTATATACAGGCCCCTGGTGGTGGTATATACAGAGCCCCTGGTGGTAGTATACAGAGCCCCTGGTGGTGGTATATACAGGCCCCTGGTGGTATTATACAGAGCCCCTGGTGGTGGTATATACAGGCCCCTGGTGGTAGTATACAGAGCCCCTGGTGGTGGTTTATACAGGCCCCTGGTGGTAGTATACAGGGCTCCTGGTGGTGGTATATACAGAGCCCTGGTGGTAGTATACAGAGCCCCTGGTGGTGGTATATACAGGCCCCTGGTGGTAGTATACAGGCCCCTGGTGGTGGTATATACAGAGCCCCTGGTGGTAGTATACAGGCCCCTTGTGGTGGTATATACAGAGCCCCTGGTGGTAGTATACAGGCCCCTGGTGGTAGTATACAGGCCCCTGGTGGTAGTATACAGAGCCCCTGGTGGTGGTATATACAGGCCCCTGGTGGTAGTATACAGAGCCCCTGGTGGTGGTATATACAGGCCCCTGGTGGTAGTATACAGAGCCCCTGGTGGTAGTATACAGGCCCCTGGTGGTGGTAGTATACAGAGCCCCTGGTGGTGGTAGTATACAGAGCCCCTGGTGGTGGTAGTATACAGGCCCCTGGTGGTATATACAGAGCCCCTGGTGGTGGTAGTATACAGAGCCCCTGGTGGTAGTATACAGGCCCCTGGTGGTAGTATACAGGCCCCTGGTATTAGTATACAGGCCCCTGGTGGTGGTAGTATACAGAGCCCCTGGTGGTGGTAGTATACAGAGCCCCTGGTGGTGGTAGTATACAGAGCCCCTGGTGGTGGTAGTATACAGAGCCCCTGGTGGTATATACAGAGCCCCTGGTGGTAGTATACAGGCCCCTGGTGGTGGTAGTATACAGAGCCCCTGGTGGTAGTATACAGGCCCCTGGTGGGTATATACAGGCCCCCCACTCCTCCTCTGCTGCACACGTCACCTGTAAAGGAATACATCATACTTACTTATCTCTGCCGGCTGCCGCCGCTCTGCACCGCGCTCCGTCTTCATCCAGCTTCTTCCTGGTTGTGACCGCCGGGCGCAGGAAATGACGTCACAACCAGGAAGAAGCTGGATGAAGACGGAGCGCGGTGCAGAGCGGCGGCAGCCGGCAGAGATAAGTAAGTATGATGTATTCCTTTACAGGTGACGTGTGCAGCAGAGGAGGAGTGGGGGACCTGTATATACACACTGGGGGCCTGTAGCTGACCGGATAGCAGCGTAGCGGCGCTGGGTCCGGGCCCCCCACAAGGGCCGGGCCCCAAAGCGACTGCTACGTCTGCTATGCCGGTAGTTACGCCCCTGGCTTTTAGTTAGTTAGTTAGATTAGGTATGCTTATTTTTTTCTGGTTGCTGCACAGGTTTTCATGTGTGCTAATTTTGGGATCCCTAATATATGTTTAAACAATGTCACATGCAGTTTTAATGACCATTGTGTTTCCTTTCTGTATATTTTTTTTTTCACTCCAGGGTCAGGATTGATGCATTATAATAAATATTTTGTCCTTGGATCAAAACTAATCTGTGTGAGCCTGATTACTTGGGAATGGAGGGCAGTGTGATGAAGGTTTTGGGGGGGCCAGGGATGTCATAGACACCTATTGGCTGGGATTGTGCAGACAATCTGTGTGGGTAGCCATGCTGTTTGTGAAGGATTTTGTCCAACAGTGTATGTGGGAAATGTGTGTACCTAACCCTTTTATTTTGGTGAAGGCAGATTGTGACCTGTACACAGCACATTGATGCAGGACATATTCTCATCAGGTGGTTTGAAGGACACTGTCACACACATCTTGGACATGTGGGCTTGGGAGCTCATCCACTACATTCACATCTGTTAGCACATATATGAACACCATTGGGCCTGTATTCACACATAGTTAGGCAGACATGACACAGATAAAACTTCAACTGAAAACGCACATACTGTGTGTTGTAAGCCGCTACTGTGTGTCGCACAAACGCAACTTAGCGCAATCGCCACACGCCGCTGTGACAAGCCAAACACTTCTAATACGCACACATAGGCCGGAACTGCTACTTTAATACACACGGGGTATGTGACTGACCATCGCTCCAGCGTGACGCTTTACCATCGATTTAGATGCATACGCCACGCTCCGCCATGTCACAAGCGCTTATTCCGTGCCACAGTCCGATCACTAGTACGTCACGTCTCAGCCATCCGCCCTTTCCGTCGTGCCCAATCACAACTCTCTAGTGTTGGCCAATGGTTGTGGTTTGGGCGCGGCGTACAGGACTGTGGCACGCCTATATGTTTTACCTGCTGCCTTTGTTACGCCCAGATTACTATGTGGTGGCGGCGTGTGAAGATGGTAGGCTAAGCTACAGATGGCTACTTGAGACACCCGGCGATGTATCTAGCTGTAGATGTAACGCAGCGTAGCGCACCTTGTGGCGGCGTGTACAGGTGGTGCATTTCCTGTTTGTAACCGTTTGGGCGTGCTCGTGCACGTGAAGTAGCGGGTTGTATCCATCCTCCAGTAGCGGCGTGTAAAGGTACCCTAACAGATATATAAAGAAATAGGCAGCACTCACCAGGATTTTGCAGCAGTGGTCTCTTTAATCCATCATGTTATGGAATCATGACAGGGTGCAGGGAGGTGACCACGGAGGGCGGACGACGACGCCGTTTCGCAAAAAATTGCTTCCACGGGTTTGGGAGCATTTTGTACATTTCTTTTTCAAAGTCCAAAAACGCATATGTGTTAATGAATGTGTCTGTGCGGTTTTCAAAAAACGCATGCGTTTTTATGCAGCATCCCGAAAATGCTGCCAGCAGCGTTTTTGGGGTGATGTAAAAAAAACGCATGCTTTTTTTTAACATGGGGCCCTATGAGAGACGCATGCATTGTCGCATGATACATATAGACACCATGCGATAACGCATATGCGTTTTTAGTGAAAAAATTACTAAGTCCAAAAATTTCCCAAAAACGTCCATGACCACAGGGGACACTATTGGCACCCTTAGAAAAACTGATTTGTTTTTCTAAGGGCTTAAAAAAGCGGATTGGGATGTGTGACCCTGGCCTATATGTGAATGTACCGCTGTTCCTTATATGCCAAGGGACATGTGACTTAGGCAAGGGTCACATTTGGAAGGCACAATCCGGTAACCGCATCCATTACTAGACCCGGTATTACCCTGTGCCTCCATACTAATTTTCCACTGGAAAGTGTGTCCCTAAAAATGCATGCGGTACCGGATGGGACCTTAATGTAGCATCCGGTACCTGATGCAGTAGACCATCTAGTAATGCTGGCATTCATATGTGTCTTGCGTTACCGGATCCGATTTACATAGACCTGTCCGAAAAACATTGCCTGCATGATTTTTACCACAAATCGGAAAATTGGATCTGGTAAACGCAAGGCAGTTAAGGATATCTGATTTTTGTATTGCTGCCTATGGGTGCGGATCTGGATCCGATTTTCGGCATTTTTAATGGACAAAACCGGATCCTGATTTGAAAACAAAACCGCAAATGTGACCTAAGACTTAGGTAGCCAATGACACAGGCAATTTTGTCTGCAAGTTGTGGATGGTTTATGCACCCTGATTGCATGCCGGCCCCGAACATTCACACAGTAAGTGTTGCTAAAAAAATAAAATGGAGTCTATGTCTAACGCTTCTTTGACCTGAGACCTTTCCTCACCCCCTCCCCTCATCACACAAGTTCTGACTGTTATCATACACAGTCATAAGGTAGAAGAGAAACAGTGAATACTCACAAACTGCTTTATTTCAAATGAGCAGTTACTAAACAAAGCTGAGTTCGCCAAAATTTTAGTTAAGTATCAAGGTTTCCTATCACAAATAGAATATTCAATGTTCCTGCAGATTTTGAAATTAGTGAATTTTGTTCATAAAAGTTTGCTCATCTTTAGTTTCAATGCTCAAGTATTGTTAATAATAATAATTTTAAAGAGAATATCTGGAAATTATTTTGGAATCCTGGTTTTGTTCAAAGCAGTGAAGACAAAAACAACTCGATAGACTCATTCACGCCATCTATTATGCAGTCCAAAGTACGATCCCCTTGACACTTTTAACTATTGACACAGAAAAAGCATTCAATAGAATAAGTTGGTTAGTTATGGTGGCCACCTTGGAAATAGCTCCAAAGTGCCCACCATCACGGCAGACGCTACTAGGAGAGCTCTGGACATAGTGACTTTGGTGGAAAAGTAAAAACAGCCTTCAACCCTCTTGGCCTTAGACGCTGAGAAGGCTTTCGATAGAGTCCAGTGGTTTTTCCTTTTCCGTACTTTGGATGAATTTGGATTTCAAGGGAATATACTTGGAATGTTTAAATCCATGTATTCTAACCCCTCGGTGAGGGTTTATTCTAATAATTTTCTCTCTCAAAAATTTCCCTTATCCAACGTTACTAGGCAAGGGTGCCCGCTTTCACCGATTCTCTTTGCTCTCTTTATTGAACCCCTGGCAACTAGTATTAGAAACAACAATAATATCATAGGCATCCTTGCAGATCAACATCAACATAAAATTGCTCTATTCGCTGATGACATCTTAATTACCATATCCAATCCTTTGAAATCCCTTATTATCATTATCCATCGAAGAATTCTCCCGACTATCCTTTTACAAAATTAATAGATCAAAATCACAAATCCTCGATTTTAATATTGACGAAACTCTTCTTGATTACCTCAAGGAAGAGTTTGAGTACTCTTGGAAGGAGAAGAAAATTCTATACTTAGGAATCATCATTTCGAAACCTTCCTCCGCCACTATTCAGGATAATTTAACAACCTTATTTAAAACATTTCATATAGATTATTTACGCTTGGCCAAAATTGAACTCTCATGGTTAAGTAGGATTGAAGCATTCAAAATGATTTTGCTCCCAAAATTTCTCTGTGTAATCAGAGCTATTCCCTTTTTTATCCCCAAAGGGTGGTTTGGAAAGTTTCAATTCCAGTTAAGAACTTTTATTTGGAGCAGCAAGAAACAAAGAATTGCTAACACATCCCTTGAAAAGCATACAAAGATGGGAGGATTGGGTGTCCCTAACTTTTATAACTATTACTTAGCTTCCATTCTCTTCCTCAAACTGTCACAAGGGTGGATTTTAGATTCACATAATATGCCATGGATAAACATTGAAAAAACGTTATAAAAAATAAGAACCTAATAGCTTTGATTATTGCCCATCTGATAAATCCCTCTAAGTCTCCTCCCAACCATCCCACATTACAAGCAACTACCGTATATACTCGTGTATAAGCCGAGTTTTTCAGCACAGAAATTGTGCTGAAAAGTGCCCCCCTCGGCTTATACATGAGTCAGTGACGGCTGACTGTGTGGGGCCGGTGTCCGGGGGATGGAGGAGGCAGGGGGAGGCTGTATAGTGAGCAGCCAGTCACGTGGGGCCGCTCATTAGTGCAATGCAATATGCACTGCATCCCCCTGTCCATCAGCGGCAGGGGAGCCGTGCATATTACATAGCACTGTCAGTGCTCTCCCGCCCCCCTGTGTTAGTATACAGCAGCCCCCCCGTGGTAGTATACAGCAGCCCCCCCGTAGTATATACAGCAGCCCCCCCCTGTGAGAATACAGCAGCCCCCCCGTGGTAGTATACAGCAGCCCACCCCGTAGTATATACAGCAGCCCCCCCGTGGTAGTATACAGCAGCCCCCCTGTGGGTATATAGAGCCCCCCCGTTGCTGCCGCACACCTGTAAAAAGAAGATCTTTCATACTTATCTTCCTGCTGTCACCGCGCGCATCCTCCGCTCTCCTTCTTGCTTGCACCCGGCGTCCATCCACGTGACCGCGCACAAATAATGACGTCATTATTTGTGCGCGGTCATATGGATGGACGCCGGGGCCCGGGTGCAAGCAAGAAGGAGAGCGGGGGATGCGCGCGGTGACAGCAGGAAGATAAGTATGAAAGATCTTCTTTTTACAGGTGTGCGGCAGCAACGGGGGTGGGGGGGGGCTCTATATACCCACAGGGGGGCTGCTGTATACTACCACGGGGGGGCTGCTGTATATACTACGGGGGGGCTGCTGTATACTACCACGGGGGGGCTGCTGTATTCTCACAGGGGGGGGCTGCTGTATATACTACGGGGGGGCTGCTGTATACTACCACAGGGGGAGGCACTGCTGTATACTACCACAGGGGAGGGGCTGCTGTATATACCACAGGGGGGGACTGCTGTATACCCACAGGGGGGGCTGCTGTATACTACCACAGGGGAGGGGCTGCTGTATATACCTCTGTGGCTGCTGTATAGTACCACAGGGGGAGGCTGCTGTATACTACCACAGGGGGAGGCTGCTGTACACTACCACAGGGGGAGACTGCTGTACACTACCACAGGGGGAGACTGCTGTATACTACCACAGGGGGAGACTGCTGTATACTACTACTGGGGGAGACTGCTGTATACTACTACTGGGGGAGACTGCTGTATACTACCACAGGGGGAGACTGCTGTATACTACCACAGGGGGAGACTGCTGTATATTACCACAGGGGGAGACTGCTGTATACTACTACTGGGGGAGACTGCTGTATACTACCACAGGGGGAGGCTGCTGTATACTACCACTGGGGAGGCTGCTGTATACTACTACTGGGGCTGCTGTATATACCTCTGTGGCTGCTGTATACTACCACAGGGGGAGGCTGCTGTATACTACCACAGGGGGAGGCTGCTGTACACTACCACAGGGGGAGACTGCTGTATACTACCACAGGGGGAGACTGCTGTATACTACCACAGGGGGAGACTGCTGTATACTACCACAGGGGGAGACTGCTGTATACTACCACAGGGGGAGACTGCTGTATACTACTACTGGGGGAGACTGCTGTATACTACCACAGGGGGAGACTGCTGTATACTACCACAGGGGGAGACTGCTGTATACTACCACTGGGGAGGCTGCTGTATACTACCACTGGGGAGGCTGCTGTATACTACTACTGGGGCTGCTGTATATACCTCTGTGGCTGCTGTATACTACCACTGGGGAGGCTGCTATATACCACTGGGGGGGACTGTATACCTGTGCTGGGGTCCACCCTCGGCTTATACACGAGTCAATAGGTTTTCCCAGGTTTTGGGGGCAAAAGTAGGGGGGTCGGCTTATACACGGGTCGGCTTATACACGAGTATATACGGTATATCTGCTTGGAGAATTCTAAATCTCAAAGCCGCAAAGCATTTTACCCCATTTATTCTACAAAAAATCCCGCTAGATGTCCTTGAACTACTAATTGCAAATCTTAATCTATCGGCTTGGTCGGACAAAGGTGTACTATACGTTAATGACCTACTTACAGAGGATTCACGTCTCCCATTCTACACTTTACATAACAAATTAGAGATGAAAGAACCAATTGGAATTTTATTTCTAACTATTTTACTAGATTCTCCCTCACATTTGTTCTACCACAAATAATTTCGGAATTAATAGAATTCATCTTTAATTAATTAATTAATCAATTAATTAATTGATTAATGAATTAATCTTCCCCTGGGAAGATAACCAACTGAAATATAAACAGGTTTTAAAAGATTCTCAACAAGGAATTGGAACGATCAAATCTCTCCTTCTTTGCAGCTTGGGAGGAAGAATTGGGCATTCAGATAGATCTCCAAAAAATGACTAAGACTATCGCCATCACGTATTCTCACTCAGCATGTGCTACTATGCATGAATCATAATACAAAACTCTATCAAGATGGTACTGAACTCCTGCCAAATTAATCCGTCTCTTCCACCCACATGTTGGAGAGATTGCGGGAACATTGGAACCTTGTCTCATATTTTTTGGAATTTTCCTAAAGAACCTAAATTCTGGTCCGATGTTTCATCTCTTATAAATACTACTGGCTTTAACATCACTATAACACCTCAACTTGCTCTACTCTCTATCGGTATTGAAGATCTCCCAAAAAAATCTAAGGCGGCCGTCACACGCTTCAATCTTGTGAGCGATATTGTTAGCGATCACATGCACGCGCGATCGCTAACAATATCGTGAGCTGTCACACAGACAGACTCACCAGCGATGTGGACCAGCGAGATCGCTGGTAACTATGGTACACATCGGGTTACTAGGCGCCGCGCGGCGCTTAGTAACCTGACGTTTACCATAGATACCATCTCCCAGCATAGGCTCTGCCGCTGGGAGATCATTCATCGCGGTGTCACACACCACGATGATGCAGATTGATCAAGCGTTTATCGTTTAATATGAGCTCCTGCTCACAAATCTGCGATCAAACAATCAAGCGATTTTACAATGTAAAATCGCTTGATTACACGCAGCGACACACAAACGATATCGCTGAAGCGATCAAAAAGCAGATCGCTTAAGCGATATCGTTCAAGAAATTGATGCGTGTGACGGCCGCCTAAGATATATAATTTCTCACATACTCCTTACCGCTAAGATTCTTATCTCATAAAGATGGAATAAAATTGAACTTCCCTCCATAATAAACTTGATTGAACGTGTATCTCAACATAGTATCTACGAACATAACCTTGCTATTAGAAATAACAAATTAGCTAAATACCTAGAAGGGTGGGATATTTGGCTGATAGCCTAATCACCAACTTTATTAAACAAGGTCAATTGTTAATTTTCACTTTTTGCATCCATTTTCTCCTACAATCTTAAACTTCCTTTATTTATTATTAAGTAGTGATGGGCGAATCCTAAATTACTCGGAATCGCTTGACTCTAGCGAGTCCGAGCCCAGGACTCGCTACTCGTTGCGAGTCTAGCGAGTCCAATGTTAATGAATGGGGAAGCGAGTAATAGCGAGTAGTGTGAGATTTACAAATCGCAGATGTGTCTCGGAAGCTTCAGCCTGAAGCAATCCTAGTTGTGTCATTTATTTGCATTGCTCGTTTACTTTGTAAGTAATCGCTGACTCGCACAGATAAGATCCTGTCTTCTCTGTATTCTGGCTGCCCCAGCTCCAGGGTCCTAGAGCCTGCCTGCTGCCTGATGTAGCAGAGCTGAGATTGTTCTCAGTCTGCTCATTCCCTGTGTACAGACATGAATGTCTGTGCACAGAGATGATGTAGCAGAGCTGAGATTGTTCTCAGTCTGCTTATTCCCTGTGCATAGACATCTATATTTATGCACAGGGGATGTAGCAGAGAGGACATCGCGTTTTGGACTGCGTCGGACGGAAGAGGATTTTTTTAATTAAAGATGGAGTCCCTAATGGCTTTTTTTTTTATTTCTAATAAAAAATTTTCCTTGTGTTGTGTTTTTTTTAAAACAATTTAATAGAAATTCATGGCGGTCATGTCTAATATCGGCGTGACCGCCATAAATTTCGGGCTTAGGGCCAGCTGATAATACAAAGCTGGCCCTAACCTCTTTATTACCCAGCGTGCCACCGCTACCAGGGCCGCTGGAAGAGCGGGGTTCAGCGCCAGAGGATGGCGCTTCAATGAACGCGCCATCTTCTGGGGCGGCTGCGGACTGCAATTTGCAGCGGGGGGTGCCCAGAAAGCTTGGGCATCCCTGCGCTGCGGATTCCAGCCCCCAGCTGCTTAGCTGTACCTGGCTAGACATAGAAATTGCGCGGAGCCCCACGCATTTTTTTTTAATTATTTCATGAAATTCTGAGATTCTGACTCTGAGACTCTGACTCTGAGACTCTGACTCTGAAATTCATGAAATAATTAAAAAAAAATGCGTGGGGCTCCGCGCAATTTCTATGTCTAGCCAGGTACAGCTAAGCAGCTGGGGGCTGGAATCCGCAGCGCAGGGATGCCCAAGCTTTCTGGGCACCCCCCGCTGCAAATTGCAGCCCGCAGCCGCCCCAGAAGATGGCGCGTTCATTGAAGCGCCATCCTCTGGCGCTGAACCCCGCTCTTCCAGCGGCCCTGGTAGCGGTGGCACGCTGGGTAATAAAGAGGTTAGGGCCAGCTTTGTATTATCAGCTGGCCCTAAGCCCGAAATTTATGGCGGTCACGCCAATATTAGACATGACCACCATGAATTTCTATTAAATTGTTTTAAAAAAAACACAACACAAGGAAAAATTTTTATTAGAAATAAAAAAAAAAGCCATTAGGGACTCCATCTTTAATTAAAAAAATCCTCTTCCGTCCGACGCAGTCCAAAACGCGATGTCCTCTCTGCTACATCCCCTGTGCATAAATATAGATGTCTATGCACAGGGAATAAGCAGACTGAGAACAATCTCAGCTCTGCTACATCATCTCTGTGCACAGACATTCATGTCTGTACACAGGGAATGAGCAGACTGAGAACAATCTCAGCACTGCTACATCATCTCTGTGCACAGACATTCATGTCTGTACACAGGGAATGAGCAGACTGAGAACAATCTCAGCACTGCTACATCATCTCTGTGCACAGACATTCATGTCTGTACACAGGGAATGAGCAGACTGAGAACAATGTCAGCACTGCTACATCAGGCAGCAGGCAGGCTCTAGGACCCTGGAGCTGCACAGAGAAGACAGCTGGACTCAGCTCGCAAAGAAACAGCAGTTATCTGCGGGTTTCCCTGCTATCACTGGCACAGTAGCCAGTGATTACTCGCGAGTCTAATGCAAACAATGGCAATCCAAGTTTTGTCAGCGTTTCTGACAAAACTAGGATTGATATTGATTTGCATTGGACTCGCGAGTAATCACTGGGAAACTCGCAGAGTACCGAGTCCTGCGAGTCCCTTACTACTCGCCGAGTAACGAGTCCTAGCGAGTAGATTCGCCCATCCCTATTATTAAGACATTAGAGCTCAGACTACCCCAAGTTCATTTCAAATGTATTTTCTTTCCAATTGTTATTTGTTTTTATGCGTGTTGACTATCATTGTAATATTATCCATTTCATTGTTTGTATTGTGGATTTTCCTTTCCCTTTCCCCTTTCCTAAAACTTTAATAAATATATTTTAAAACAAGGTGCCCACCATAAATCACCAACTTATTCTATTGAATACTTTTTCTGTGTCAATGGTTAAAAGTGTCAAGGGAATCCTCCTTTAGATTGCACAATAGAGGGCTTTTCACCTAGCTTTAAAGCTAATTTTAAGTAATTTTAACCATTTACTGCAAGCCCTCAGCAAAGGTATGAGTAAGGCTAGGGTCCCACTTGGGAGCTTGCATCCGTTGGAAGGATGCATTAAAGGATCCTTTTCATGGCATGTATGTTAATTTTTAGTGCATGCATTAATGCATGGTACATATACTTTGGCCCCTTTCACATCTAAGGCTGGGGTCACACTTGCGTTTTTTTCATGAGTTTTTGGAGACCTGCATTTTTTAATAAACATGTAAAAACGCACCCATAGGCCCCCATGTTAAAAAACGCATGCCCTAATAGCAAAAACGCATTTGTGTTAATAGCAAAAACGCATGTGTGACAGTACCATGCGGTTTTGTGTGCGTTTTTGCAATTATGTGATTAGCTGACATCAAAAACGCATGGTACATTTGTACCATCAAAAAACACATGCATTTTCTAAAAAATGCATGCGTTTTTAAAACAGCACCAGAAAATAGTGCATGCATTATTTTTGGGTGCTGTTGTAAAAACGCATGCAAAAACGCAGGGTGCCATCAGACACCTTAAAAAACGCATGCTGAAATGAAAAAAACGCATGCGTTTTTTGAAGACACTAAAAAAAACTCATGCTAAGTGTGACCCCAGCCTAATGCAGTGCTGCGTTTTGCTTCATTTGCGTTTCTATGTGTTTTTACCGCTAAAAACGCATCAAGACAGATGCGTTTTTGTCCCCAATGATTTTAATGGAAATGCATGTAAAACGCATGCAAAAACGCATGTGCTTTTCAAAAAAGCTAAACGAATGCGTTTTTGCAAACGCAGACCAAAACGTCACAAACAATGTTTTGGTCTGCTTTTACAAAAACGCATGTGTTTTTGCATGCGTTTTTACATGTGATTCCATTGAAATCAATGGGGGCAAAAACGCATGCGTTCTGATGCGTTTTTAGCGGTATAAACACATAGAAACGCAAATGAAGCAAAACTCAGCCCTGCATTAGATGTGAAAGGGGCCTTTATGTAGCATGTGTTAACAGATGCGTTTCCCATAGACTCCCATGTTAAAAAATGCATCTTTTTTTGCAATAGCACCAAAAAATGCTGCATACCATTCCTTTTATGCAATGGAGTCTATGGTGTGTTAACGCATGCGTTTTTCAACATTTGCACATGAAAATAGTGCATGCATTTAGCAAATGCATGACGTAAGTCCGACCCTAGCTTATGTCAGGGTGTCCACATTCTCTTTCCGTATTCATCTTAACAATGAAAACATTAATACATAAATTAGGCATTACCTTGACATTCAAGGAATACAAATAGATCATATTATAAATGTTGCTGTGGCATTTTCAGATGTTCTACTTCTCATGCTCTCTAATCCTAGTACAGCATTTCCAAAACTCATAGGCCTAGTTCACATCTATCTGTCCTGCATATGCCTGCACTGCGCTGGCGCAACTGCAAGCGCAGGTGCATGCACAGCCCAGTGCAGGCAAGTGCATAGGTGCATAGATGCCCTGCCCTTGCTTTCGCCTGCGCTCCCGCCGCCATTACCTGTTATGGCCAAGCGCAGGAGAGCACAGGAGCCCGAAACCCGGAAGCGCAAGTGTGACTGTACCGACGTCACAGCGCATGCACCTGTGCAGACTCATCCGGAAACGCGTAGTGTGACGTTTCCGGGTGCGTCTGGACAAGCGCATGCGCTGTGACATTAGCTCAGTCACACTTGCGCTTCCGGGTTTTGGGCTCCAGCGGTCTCTAGCAGGTAATGGTGGCGGGAGCACAGGAAGGTACAAGGGCTGTGCATCTATGTGCCTATGTACTTGCTTGCACTGGGTTGTGCATGTGTAGCACCCCAATAGTCAGTACACTACAGAGGGGTACTGCACCCAAGACAGAGAGTATTCCTGTTATGGGGGGAAATGTAGGTCTGAGGTTCTCAATCTACATTCACACTCTTAGAGCAGGGTACTAAAGGGTTAACCTATTGTTTGTGAAGACCCAGTCCCGGTGGAAGGACTGTGGGCAGAGCAGGAAAAGCACAGTGAGAAATCAGAATGTGAGAGGAAAGAGAAGGAGCAGGAGCTAAGAGGGAGGGTGCTTGTGAAGGAAGGCAGCCCAGACAGAGAGGGGCACGCAGAGGGTGATTGAGCACCCTGACCTTATCCAGAGCTGGATGTGATCATAGAGGCCATTGAGGGGGACGATGACCAGACCGGTTCTAGGAAAGAAGGAGTGCGCAGAGGAAGAGATACATGAAGGAACATCACTGGAGCCTCAGAGAAACATTGTTTCCTCCTATGACACCTGGTTCACTACCCAAGCCGTAACACCTGTGAACTGTGTACAACCTTAAGGTAACTGGAGTAAGGCCTCGTGCACACACTGAGTATTTGATGAGTTTTTTACCTGAGCAATCAGAGGAAAAGTCTAATAGAATCACCTGCACCACTTCTGTATTTAATTATCCACTCCTGGTTTTGGCTACAAATCCTGAGGTAAGAAACTGATCAAAAACTCAGCGTGTGCATGTGGCCTAAAGAACCCATGCAGAGCAAGCAAGTGTCTGTGTTTCTTCCTGGTTAACTGTGACATTCCAGTTTGACAGCAGAGACTGCGCTGCCCTATTCCATTCATCACACTACACTGCCCCAGGGGACCCTGCTCTACCTGTAGGGAGCTACAACACCTTGCTGCCATCCATTCCCCCGGAGGTCTACAGCAGCGCCGGTGCCAGCAAAGTTTTCCTGTGTGCTCTGCTAAAGCGCAGTTCCTGGGGCTTCCTGTGTGGCTGCATCCATGGGAAACATCGGGTTACCATGGAGCAGCGTTCACAGGCAGCCCCCGACGTTAACGCTGGCCATTACTGCAGGCTGGGCTCCACAGTAACTGGATCTGTTTAATGTGGGGACATGGTGAGTGTGGCCCTAGCCTAAGGTGGTTTCACACTGAAGCTTTTTCCCTGATCAATGTTTTGTGTGCCAAATCCAGGAGTGTCTCCAAACCAGGAGTCAGCTGCTGTACATAACAGATTACAGCATTATATGCCCACCTGAGTGGGTGGAAGGTCTCTAGGGGGACTGGGCACCCCCTAGAGACATTATAGGAACATTTATTTATTAAATTACAAGTTTAACAAACCACAGAACACTTTGCTTATCCCCGCGGCAGCTGGGATGAGCAAAGTATATGCGGGAACAGCATTGCTCAGGATTACACATCCTGAGCAATCCAGTTCCCGCATTGCAGATCACAGAACCGCTCCGAAAACTGCAGACTGCATGATTTTTCACGCAGGCTGCAGAGCCGGAGACGGAAACCGGATTGCTTCACAAGTTGTTACCATAGGCTCCTATGAGGAAGTTCTTAGGAGGAACGGAGAATACGTGAGGGAAGATAGCTGGAGATTAGTTCAGAGATATAAAGAGGCAACATGTTATGGATGGCTTTGTAGGTCAATTAGGGATGGGGAGTCTACTTGCTAGGACTCATTACTTGGCGAGTAGTAAGGGGCTCGCAGGACTCGGTACTCTGCGAGTTTCCCAGCGATTACTCGCACAGTAACCAGTCCAATGCAAGTCAATGGCAATCCTAGTTTTGTCAGAGTTTACTTTTTCTCACTCGCTAGACTCGCTATATCACATCGCTATGTAGCTTGAATCTCCCCAAATCGTTTAAACAATCGCACCGCTTCATGGATACCCGCTGTCAGCAGCGAGTCTGAGAGAGTCTACGAATCCGAGTCTGAGCGAGTCTACGAATCCGAGTCATGTATACTGTATTCGGGACTCGCGAATACAGAATCTGTTATGTTCTGACAAAGCTTCCGAGACAGCCTAGCGTGTTAGGTCAGAAAACTTGTGAAGATGGACAAGCATGTTAGCCAATCATAGTCAGTAATGCCACAGCCATGTTGGTTGTGGCAGGACTATGATTGGCTTCTGTCCATCGTGATGCCTATGTCATGTATGAGAGGCGAGGCTGTATATAAGCCTTGCCACCGCCATTTTCTCCACATTCCTGTGAGATCTGACCTAGAGCAGGGTGAGGTAGATGCTGGAGCAGATCATAGGGAGTGTCAGTCAGTGTAGGGAAACTTAAAAATTCCTTATATTTAACCCAAACAGCTCTTGTGAGAGCTACCAGGAGGACAGAGGAGTACTGTGTAGAGGACTGTAGGCAGGCAGGCAGGGAGGAGCAGCCTTACAGTGCACACAGGACCGACCTCATAGCTTAGCTTACTCATGCTGGGTTCACATTTGCGTTCCCCTCCGCAGCCTTCTGCAGAGGGGATCCGCAATGTGACCGCAGCGACCGCGAGCTCCTATCGTTATAATGGGAGCGCACGGTGCTGCGCTTGACCGCGCATGACCGTGCGCACCCATTCACTCCTATATGTGATCTGTGCGCAGGCGGATGCCTGCATACAGATCACACAGTCTCGTCCACACTAGGAATGCAACATGTCGCGTCCCTGGTGCGGACGAAACTGTGTGATTTGTGCGCAGGTGTCCGCCTGCGCACAGATCACATGTAGGAGTGAATGGGTGCGCACGGTCATGCGCGGTCAAGCGCAGCACCATGCACTCCCATTATAAAGATAGGAGCTCGCGGCCGCTGCGGTCACATTGCGAATCCCCTCTGTAGAACGCTGCGGAGGGGAACGCAAATGTGAACCCAGCATCACTCAGCTGTCCTAATAGCTGAAGTCAGAGGCTTAGCTGAGGTACTATTTCCTATTTTCTTGCACCTGATAGATTTTGGGTCATAATAACCCCTTCAGCTTTATTTTCTCTGTGGCAGACCAGTGCGTTGCTGCTCTCCTACCTGCAAATAGCCTGCTTGTGCGACTACTTGTGCGCACTTAATAAATTTTGCAGGGACTAGTGTGCTGCTACACAGACACGGACACATTTCTTACTTACGGTACACTTTTAAAATATAACCTTTAATAAATATTTGTTAAAATAACAAAAAAGTGTTCTCCCACACCTAGTGTCTATAAAACACACATTACAGACAGGGATGGGACAATATCCCTATTAAACCCTGTCTCTTGTTCTCTTGTTATCATATAATTTTGGATAAAAACCACAGACACGGACACAGCAGCAAAAAACTGTTGCGAGTGGGCAATGCGAGCGCTTTCCGAGACATGTGATTTGTAAATCGCACATTACTCGCTATTACTCGCTTCCCCATTCATTAACATTGGACTCGCTAGACTCACAATGAGTAGCGAGTCCCAGGCTCGGACTCGCTAGAGTCAAGCAATTCCGAGTAATTTAGGACTCGCCCATCACTAAGGTTAATGTTAGTAGTTTGAACTGGATTAATTGGGGAATTGCGAGCCACTGAAGAGATTTGCACAAGGGAGAAACAGGGAAGTAGTCAGGAGAAAGGTGGATTAGTCGAGCAGCAGAGGTAAGGACAGATTGGAAAGCTACTAGAGTGTTAGCAGGGAGGCCACAAAGAAGTATGTTGCAGTAATCAAGGTGGGAAATCATGTGTGCAGGTGCAAGCATTTTAGTAGACTGACCACTGAGGAAGAGATGAATTCGGGAAATATTTTTGAGCTGGAGGTCATGGTCATCAGGTGTGCCCAGTGGCATAGCGTGGAGGGGTCTGGTGGGGTGGTCCACCCCAGGCGGCACTTGTGTGGGGGCGGCAGCAGCAATTCCTCTCCCTCTGTGGGAGAAGTGGAGGCACTGCTCCCCCCCCCAGACATCTCGCCCTCCTGCCCTCCAGTTACGCGCGCCCACCCACCTCACTTCTGTAGTCTGTTGTGATCCAGAAAGAGGAGGAGGAGAGGAGGGGCCCGCCAAGGAGGAGACGGGGAGGCCCGGGCAGCACATCGACAGCGGCGGCTCAGGCAGCTCAGCTCAGGCAGGCAGCGCTGCGATGGGTAATTGTGTGTTTTGCTGAGGAGTTGCCGCCCGCTGCAGACAGTCTGCAGCATGATTAATGGCGGTCGGTGGTGGCAGGGCGGGAGGCAGGGGTATCAAGGTTACCTGCGTGCACATGCTCTTCTGAGGTCCCGGCAGCAGGGTACCCCTTCACTGCCAATGTCAGTACAGTGTGCATCGCGCTGCAGAGAAAGAGAGAGGCTGCAGTAGCAAGGAACAACCAAAGATGGGGGACAGTGAAGCAGGGGGTTGCAGGGATATGGATGGGGCACAGGGGTGCAGGGATATGGATGGGGCGCAGGGGTGCAGGGATATGAATGGTGCAGAAGTGTGCAGGGATATGGATGGGGCACAGGGGTGCAGGGATATGGATGGGGCACAGGGGTGCAGGGATATGGATGGGCCACAGGGGTGCAGGGATATGGATGAGGCAGAGGGGTGCAACGATATGGATAGGGCAGGGGTGCTGGAATATGGATGGGGCACAGGGGTGCAGGGATATGGATGGGACAGGGGTGCTGGGATATGGATGGGGCACAGGGGTGCAGGGATATGGATGCAGCAGAAGGGTGCAATGATATGGATGGGACAGGGGTGCTGGGATATGAATGCAGCAAAGGGGTGCAGGGATATGGATGGGACAGGGGTGCTGGGATATGGATGGGGCACAGGGGTGCAGGGATATGGATGGGGTACAGGGGTGCAGCGATATGGATGGGACAGGGGTGCAGCGATATGAATGGGGTAGGGGTGCAGGGATATGGATGGGACAGGGGTGCAGGGATATGGATGGGGCACATGGGGTGCAGGGATATGGATGGGGCAGAGGGGTGCAGGGATATGGATGGGACACAGGGTTGCTGGGATATGGATGGGGCACAGAAGTGCAGGGATATGGATGGGATAGGGTGCTGGGATATGGATGGGGCACAGGGGTGCAGGGATATGGATGGGGCAGAAGGGTGCAGGGATATGGATGGGGCACAGGGGTGCAGGGATATGGATGGGGCACAGGGGAGCAGGGATATGGATGGGACAGGGGGGCTGGAATATGGATGGGGCGCAGGTGTACAGGGATTTGGATGGGACAGGGGTGCTGGAATATGATGGGGCACAGGAATGCAGGGATATGGATGAAGCAGAAGGGTGCAAGGATATGGATGGGACAGGGGTGCTGGGATATGGATGCATCAAAGGGGTGCAGGGATATGGATGGGACAGGGGTGCTGGGATATGGATGGGGTGCAGGGTTGCAGGGATATGGATGGGGCACAGGAGGCAGGGATATGGATGGACATAGCAGGGTGCAGTGATATGGATGTGGTAGGGGTGCAGGGATGCGGATGGGACGGGGTGCAGGGATATGGATGTACACAGCAGGGTGCAGCAATATGGATGGGACAGAGGTGCAGGGATATGGATGGGACAGGGGTGTAGGGATATGGATGTACACAGGGGTGGTGCTGGTGCAGGTGCTGGGTGCCTGGTGCTGGTGGCAAGTGCCTGGTGCTGGTGCCGGGTGCTGGCGAGCTGGAGACCGGGAGCTGCAGAGGAAGAAGCTGCCAGGATGAGGGATCTGGAATCAGGAGTATGGTATCAGGTAAGGCGCTGTTACAGCCAAAGATAGCAGCCTGGGGGGGACAGAATGGGATAGATGGATGGATTGGGCGGCCTGGAAGAGGGGGCAGAATGGGATAGATGGATGGATAGATGGGGTGGCCTGGAAGAGGGGGCATATTGGGATGGATGCATAGATGGGGCAGCCTGGAAGAGGGGGCAGAATGGGATGGATTAATGGATGGAAGGGGCAGCTTGGAAAAGGAGGCAGAAGATGGATGGAGGGGAGGGGTGCATGGAAAAGGGGGAAGAAGATGGATGGATGGAGGGGGCATGGAAAAGGGGGCAGAAGATGGATGGATGGGTGGATGGGGGAGTAGGTACATGGAACGTAGGGGAGAAGCTACATGGATGAGGGAGAGGCTGCGTGGAACATGGGAGGGGAGAGGCTGCATGGAACATTGGAGGGGTATGGGGGTGGGATGAACTGCATGGAACATATGGATGGAGAATGAGCTGCATGGGACATATGGGGGGGTGAACAGTATGGGATATGTGGAAGGAGGATGAGCAGTATGGCATACACATTTATATAGGGAACGTACTGTCCTGGTGATGCATTGATGGTGGTTCCGATTATGTATCATTGTATTGCTGGTGGTTTTGGTCACATACTGACAGGGGTTATAGTGATGATGTATTATTGTATTGATGGGGGTTCTGGTGATGTATTGACTGGTTTGGGTGAAGTATTACTGTATTGACAATGGTTCTGGCAATATACTGACAGGTGTTCTAGTAATGTGTTATTGTATTGCTGGTGGTTCTGGTGATGTAGTCATGTGGATGTTGTAATCTTTAACTTAACAGACTTGATCCTAAAACATTACAGCGTAAGTGTGCTTGACTAAAAATACAGCTGAATGTCAGCCAAACAATTGACTAAAGCCCCCAAGCACTATAGATAGGAGTCCGATCGCTCAGCCGGCAGCGAACTTGCTCGGGTCTCCTATACACTTTGTTCCAAATTATTACGCAAATTGGTTTTAAGTGACATAGGGTTTTATTTTTATTTTTTTTTCAATGAAACCTATTGATGGTATTGTGTCTCAGGGTTCTTTGGATCATTGAAATCAATCTCAGAGATCTCTGATAATTAGTTTGGCAGGTGAGCCCAATAAAAGGAAAACTGGGTGTTCCACAATATTACGCAGGCCACAGTTTTCAAGTAACATGGGAAAGGATGTCTCTGCTACCGAAAAGCAACAAATAGTGCAATGCCTTGGACAAAGGATGAAAACATTTGATATTGCACGAAAAATTGATCATCGTATTGTGAAGAGATTTGTGGCTGATTTTGAGCACAGACGTGTTCATGCAGATAAAGGCAGAATGAGGAAGGTTTCTGCCAGGAAAGTTCATCAGATTAAGAGAGCAGCTGCTAAAAAGGCCTTACAAACTAACAAACAGATATTTGAAGCCGCTGGTGCCTCTGCAGTCCCTCGAACCTCAAGGTGTAGGATCCTTCAAAGGCTTGCTGTGGTGCATAAACCTACTATTCGGCCACCCCTAAACAGTGCTCACAAGCAGAAACAGTTGTAGTGGGTCCAGATATACATGAAGACTAATTTTCAAACAGTCTTATTTACTGATGAGTGCCGAGCAACCCTGGATGGTCCAGATGAATAGACTAGTGGATGGTTGGTGGATGCCACCATGTCCCAACAAGGCTGCAATGTCAACAAGGAGGTGGAGGAGTCATGTTTTGGGCTGGAATCATTGGGAAATAGCTGGTAGGCCCCTTTAAGGTTCCAGACGGTGTAAAAATGACCTCTGCAATGTATATAGAGTTTCCAACTGAGAACTTTCTTCCATGGTACATAAAGCAAAAATGTGCCTTTAGGAGCAAAATCATCCTCATGCATGTCAATGCACCATCTCACTCTACAAAAAATACCTCTGTGCCATTGGATGCTATGGGCATAAAAGGAGATAAACTCATGTTGTGGCCACCATCTTCCCCTGACCTCAACCCTATAGAGAACCTTAGGAGTATAATCAAGCAAAAGATCTATGAGGGTGGGAGGCAGTTCACATCAAAACAGCAGCTCTGGGAGGCTATTCTGACATCATGCAAAGAAATACAAGCAGAAACTCTCCAGAAACTCACAAGTTCTTTGGATGCAAGAATTGTGAAGGTGATATCAAAGAAGGGTTCCTATGTTAACATGTAACTTGGCCTGTTAGGATGTTTTGGAGTTAAATAGCTTTTTATTTCAGTGAATGTGACCTCCTAATGCTGCAAATTCAACAAATCAGCATTTTCAGTTCTTTCAAACATATCAAATGGTTAGAAACTCTACCGTGCATAATAATTTGGAACAGTGCATTTTGAGGTTTTTTTTATACTGATTATACTGTTATCATTGGGAGGTTTCTTCAATAAAATTCGATGTATACTCTAATGGGTGCTGACTTTTATTACACTGACTGTCATTTGCACCGACCATTTAGGAAAATCAGAAAAAAAGAACATTTGCATAATAATTTGGAACACATGTACACAGGAGCGCTCATTCTTCACAGTATTCCTGTATACTGTATGAAAGCTGCTTTCACATCAGCAGTATGCTGATATTTCCGGCTGATCCAGCAGATGGCGCCTGATCTGCCGCCTAAAGGCCAACTTGCGGCACCAATCTGGCAAGCCCCATGCCTTGTCTATGGGGCTTGCGGTCGGGTGGGGCAAGTGCGGTTCTGTCAGATCCAGCAGATCCCGCATTTGCTGCGGCAAAAAAACCCGCTGCTAATCATAGTAACATACATAGTAACATAGTTTTGAAGGTTGAAAGAAGACTTTAAGTCCATCTAGTTCAACCCATAGCCTAACATGTTGATCCAGAGGAAGGCAAAAAAAAAACATGTGGCAACACTAGCTCCACATTGGGGGAAAAAATTCCTTCCTGACTCCAGATATGGCAAACAGACTAATTTCCTGGATCAACGCTCTATCAAAGGAACTAGTGTATATATAACTGGTAATATTATAGTTTTCAAGAAAGGCATCCAGGCCCTTCTTAAATGTTAGTAGTGAGTCACTCATTACAACATCATGTGGCAGAAAGTTCCATAGTCTCACTGCTCTTACAGTAAAGAATCCACGTCTGTGATTATGATTAAACCTTCTTTCCTCCAGACATAGAGGATGCCCCCTTGTCCCCGTCTCAGGCCTAAGAGTAAAGAGATCATTAGAAAGTTCTCTGTACTGTCCCCTCATATATTTATACATTATTATAAGATCAACCCTAAACCTTCGTTTTTCCAAGCTAAATAACCCCAAGTTTAATAACCTGTCTTGGTATTGCAGACCCCTCAGTCCTCTAATAACCTTGGTAGCTCTTCTCTGGACGCGCTCTAGTTCAGCTATGTCTTTCTTATACACTGGAGACCATAATTGTACACAGTATTCTAACTGTGGTCGCACTAGTGACTTGTATAGAGGTAAAATTATGTTCTCCTCATGAGCATCTATGCCTCTTTTAATGCATCCCATTATTTTATGTGCCTTTGCAGCAGCTGCCTGACACTGGCCACTAAATGTGAGTTTGTCATCTACCCATACACCCAGGTCTTTTTCAGTGACAGTTTTGCCCAGTGTTTTACAATTAAGCACATAATTATACCTTGTGTATCCTCTGCCCAAGTGCATGACCTTACATTTATCCCCATTAAAGCTCATTTGCCATTTATCAGCCCAAGCTTCTAGTTTACATAAATCCTCCTGTAATATAAAATTGTCCTCCTCTGTATTGATTACCCAGCAGAGTTTAGTGTCATCTGCAAATATTGAGATTCTACTCTGTATGCCCCCTACAAGGTCATTAATAAATATATTAAAAAGAAGCGGGCCCAACACTGACCCCTGTGGTACCCCACTGTTAACTGTAACCCATTCTGAGTGTGTTCCATTAATGACCACCCTTTGTTTCCTATCGCTAAGCCAGTTTTTAACTCACTTAAACATATTTTCCCCTATCCCCATTGCCCTCATTTTATGTATCAACCTTTTGTGTGGCACCGTATCAAAAGCTCTTGAAAAGTACACCACATCCACTGCATTTCTTTGGTCCAGTCCAGACCTTACTTCTTCATAGAAGCTTATCAGATTAGTTTGACAGAAACAGTCCCTCGTAAAACCATGTTGATATTGGGTCATGAGGTTATTTTTCTTCAGATATTCCAATATAGCATCTCTTAGAAAACCCTCTAGGATTTTACCCACAGAAGAGGTTAAGCTTACTGGCCTATAATTTCCAAGTTCAGTTTTTGCTCCCATTTTGAATATTGGCACTACATTTGCTATACGCCAGTCCTGTGGTACAGACCCTGTTATTATGGAATCTTTAAAGATTAAAAATAATGGTCTATCTATGACAGTACTTAATTCCTGCAGCACTCTGGGGTGTATCCCATCCGGGCCCGGGGATTTGTCAATTTTAGTGATTTTTAGACGATGCCGTACTTCCTGCTGGGTTAAGCAGGTGACATTTAATTGACAGTTTTTGTTATCACTGATCATATTGTCTGTCATGGGATTTTCTTGTGTAAATACTGTTGAAAAAAAGTAATTTAGCATATTGGCTTTTTCCTCATCCTCATCCATTTTACCCAGATTATTTTTAAAGGGGCCAACACAATCATTTTTTAGTTTCTTACTATTTATGTAGTTAAAAAATATTTTGGGATTATTTTTACTTTCTCTAATCGTGTTTTTTTTTGTGGCCGCAACTGTCGGATTTGCCAGATTGTGGCAAAATCGCAATTGTCGCAAGCCCCAAAGAGAATGAATGGGGGCTTGCCACAAGTCTACCGCAAGTCGGCTGTTAGGCGGCATATGTGGTAAATCCGCCAGATTCAGACAGAACCGCTGATGTGAAAGGAGCCTTAGATGTCTCTGGCTGCAGATTATCACTTAGAGGACAAAAGGATCTATAGCCTGTAATCGGACATGCTGGATCCTAGATAAAGGATACGACACACAGTTAAAATGGAAAACCTCAAAAGATTGAATATATGAACAGCAGATCGTTTATTCATTCCTTTTAGCATTTATTCGTTGCTTGGTCAGGCGGAATACCAAACTGATCTGCCTGAAAAATAAAATACTGTGTCTACATATGCTTAGTCTGACTGATTGGGGGGGCGCAACCGCTGAAGGTGCCTAGGGCGGCAGGAACTCCAAATACGGCCCTGAATAGGACCTGTGGTGACGTCGCGACTCGGAGATCCCGAGTCATGTGATCACAACACGTGACCGCTACCCAGCCAGAAGACGGAAGGGAAGACACCTCCGGAGTCCGGCGACGAAAATTGCTCTGGCCCCGGGCCCTCCTTGAGTCCTGCTTGTTGCCATACACTGGGGTTGTGCAGAGGTGGACAGTGACAACCCCAATAGGTGACTGGCCATTTGGCCCAATACTTACCCCCCCCCCCAATTGCGCCCCTTCTCTTTGTGTTTTAGTATAGTAGTTATATTCTTGTATATAGGGATATATATAGAGAGAACTGCAAGAAGATGAAAGTCTAGAAATTTAGAAATAATAACAACAGAGTTAGTAGCAGAGTTAGTAGCAAACTAAAAATTAGATCTCTTAGTGTAGTGTGGGCTCTTTGGATGCTTCCGGATTATTAACGACCAAAAGGGCGGCAGCCGCGGCAAACTTTTCGACCGCCCCGGGCGCCACAAACAGTTGCTACGCCACTGGATGTGCCTGAATATTTTTAAGTGTCTCTAAGTGCACATGAAATGGACTAGATAAGAATGGAAGGGAGGAGCTGTAATGAGGCAAGCTAAGAAGTAAGCAGGAGTGAATTAAGAGATTGCACATAGTATGGGCATACAATGTTCATTTTAGAACATGGTCATTTCTCAAAGTCAGACATCAGAAATACTGTGTGACACCTGAGAAATGACTATGAGAATGGTCATATCTCAGTCTGAGAACTGACAACTGATACCTGATACCTGAAAACTGGAAAACGGATATCTGACACTTGATAACTGTTACCTGATACCTGAGACCTAATACCTGATACTTGATACCTGAGACCTGATGCATTATAAGGCGGCCGTCACACGGGACGATTTTTTGCCCGATATCGTTTAAGCGATCTCCTTTTTGATCGCTTAAGCGATATCGGGCAAGAAATCGTTGCATGTAATCAAGCGATTTACGATGTGAAATCGCTTGATCGTGACATCGCTGATCTGAGCTCCGGTTCTCAGATCTAGCGATGAGCGATGTCACGATCTGTCTCATCGTGGTGTATAACACCACGATGAACGATCTCCCAGCAGCAGAGCCTATGCTGGGAGATGGTAACTATGGTACACGTCGGGTAACTAAGCGACGCGCGGCCCTAGTAACCCGATGTGTACCATAGTAACGAGCGAGATCGCGGCTCCGCATCGCTGGTGAGTCTGTCTGTGTGACATCTCACCAGCGATGTGAGCGATATTGTAAGCGATTGCGCGTGCACGTGATCGCATACAATATCGCTAAAGATATCTGTGCGTGTGACGGCCGCCTAAGGTGGCCGTCACACGCACAGATATCTCTTGCGATATTGTAAGCGATCACGTGCACGCGCGATCGCTTACAATATCGCTCACATCGCTGGTGAGATGTCACACAGACAGACTCACCAGCGATGTGGAGCAGCGATCTCGCTCGTTACTATGGTACACATCGGGTAACTAGGCGCCGCGCGTCGCTTAGTTACCCGACGTGTACCATAGTTACCATCTCCCAGCATAGGCGCGGTCGCTGGGAGATGGATCATCGTGGTGTCATACACCACGATGATGCCGATCGTTGCATCGTTCATCGCTAGATCTGAGAACCGAACCTCAGATCAGCGATGTCACGATCAAGCGATTTACCATCGTAAATCGCTTGATTACATGCAACGATATCTTGCCCGATATCGCTTAAGCGATCAAAAAGGAGATCGCTTAAACGATATCGGGCAAGATATCGTTCCGTGTGACGGCCCCCTAACTGATACCTCAGACCTGAGACCTGATACCTGAGACCTGACACCTGAAACTTGATATGTGATAACTGATACCTCATTTAATTGATATGTACTGTGTATTCACATGGTACATAGCCTAAGTGCTGTGTATTCATATTGTACATAGCCTGAGGTAATTTGGGTGGGATTCACTAATTTACTATATATATAGGAACATATTGAAAATAATGAAGAAAGGGAATAAATAAAAAGAATAAACTTTTTTTTTAAATAAATTATGCTCTTTAATACACACCTTTCAGACATATTCCACTTTTAATATAAAAAGTGAAACATGGCTGAACTTTTTCTATTAACCACCATAATTTATTAACAAAAAAAATTAATTTCTGTTTTTGAACCTGCAACCTTCCAATTATGAAAACCACCACATTAACCCATCATGCTCCAGTTAACCAGGAGAGATTTTCTATGCCTTAGTGGAAAAAACTCTCAGTACGTCCAAAAATGTTTTTATTCTGATCCTCAAGACCCGACTTCATTTGTTATGAGAAGTCAGAAATCAATGATCAGAAATCACAACTTAGCCATCAAAAATGAAATATCAACCAACAGAGGTCACTACTTTAGTGAGTCTACATGTTTAGAAATCTCTCCTATTTGAATGGAGGATGAATAGCTTGGTGGACTAATGTGGTGATTCTCATAATAGGAAGGTTCACAGATTCAAATCCAGATTTTAACTTTTTTTTGTTGTTAATAAATTATGCTGGTTAATAAATTATGCAGGTGTTTTTGAGGGGGGGACACCAAAAAAATAGCAGTCATGCTGTGTATTCACATGGTACATAGTCTAAGGTAATTTGGGTGGGAGGCACTAATTTACTTTATATATAGGAACATACTAAAAAGAATGAAGGAATAAATAAAAAGAATACACTTTTTTTTAACAAATTATGCTCTTCAATATACACTTTTCAGAGATATTTCACTTTTAATGTAAAAAGTGAAACATGTATGAACTTTTGCTATTAACCAGCATAATTTATTACCAAAAATAAAGTTAAATTCTGGTTACGGACCTGTCACATTCTGATTATGAAAATCAACACTTTAGCCCACCAAGCTATACATTTGCTGGTTAAGCAGAAGAGACTTTCTAAACATATAGACTCTCTAAAGTAAAGTGACCTTTGGTGGTTGATATTTCATTTTCGATGGCTGAGTTGTGATTTCTGATCCTTGATTTCTGACTTCTCATAACAAATGTAGTTGGGTCTCAAGGATGAAAATAAAAAGGGTTTTGGACACACTGAGTGTTTTTCACTAAGGCACAGAAAATCTCTCCTAGTTTACTGGAGAATGAATGGCCTAATGGGCTAATGTGGGGCTTCTAATAAATGGAAGGTCATAGGTTCAAAACCAGAACTTTACTTTTTTTGTTAATAAATTATGGTGGTTAATAGAAAAAGTTCAGCCATGTTTCACTTTTTAAATTAAAAGTGAAATATGTCTGAAAGGTGTGTATTAAAGAGCATAATTTATTAAAAAAAAGTTTATTCTTTTTATTTATTCCCTATCTTTATTCTTTTTAGTATGTTCCTATATATATATATATATAGTAAATTAGTGCCTCCCACCCAAATTACCTTAGGTTATGTACCATATGAATACACAGCACATATCACGTATGAGGTATCAGTTATTATGTATCAAGTGTCAGGTGTCAGGTCTAAGGTATTAGGTATCAGGTCTGAGGTATCAGTTATCATGTATCAAGTATCGGGTCTGAGTCTCAGGTATCAGGTCTGAGGTATCAGTTATAATGTATCAGGTCTCAGTCTCAGGTATCAGGTCTCAGGTATCAGGTCTTAGGTCTCAGGTATTGCTTGTTAGGTCTCAGGTACCAGGTTCCAGATATTAGGTATCAGTTATCAGGTATCAGTTGTCAGTTATCAAGTATCAGGTCTCAGGTATCAGTTATCAGGTCTTAGGTATCAGGTGTCAGTTGTCAGTTCTCATACTAAGAAATGACCATTATCATAGGCTAGGGTCACATTTGCGGTAGCAAATGCAGATCCTGATCCGGTTTTAAGCTGTAAAAATGACCAAAACCGGATCAGAATTCGCAGCCCATAGGAGCCCATTATAAAACCGGATTGCACTACATGCAATCCGGTTACCGCTTCCGGATTTGCAGCCTGCAATAAAAATCACTCAGGCTACAGTTTTCAGAGCGGTTTGCAAACCGCAGCAGGCTTGCTATAATGGGCTCCTATGGGAGCCCATCCGACTACCGCAAGGCACATGTGAATACCTGCAGTCGCCGGATTCTTTGTTCATCCCTGCTGCCGCAATAAATGTTTTTATGAAAACATCACAGAACATGGATTCTTACCGATATTAGAGGGTGAAGCACCACTGTTATCAGGATCTTTTGTTTCCTTATCCGTATGACTTTGGAGTACGGGAGGAAACTTTACCACCCGGAGGAAGTGCAAGCAAACCCGGGGAGAGTATACAAACTCTTTGCATTTGACTGAGACTTGCATAAAACTCAAAACTCCACAACAAATGTAGGACTCACCTATTGGGAATTAATGTCCATTAATACCTTTAGACTAATTCCCCTATTATGCCAGATATCTCTTTTAGTGCCTTTTCTTGGAAGAGGTGCTTTTCTCCAAACATACCAAAAAGTAAAAACCATTTTAACATGGCAACGTCTCTTTCTTTTAACTACTGCTAAAAACATTATTTTATTATATTGGACACAATTAACCCCTTCCCAACCCATTATGTAGGAGGACGTTATGGGTCGGGTCCCGATGCTTGATGTGAGCTCAGGTGCAGCGCTCACATCAAACAACCGACATCAGGTCCAGGGTTCAATTCCCACCAAGGACAACATCTGCAAGGAGTTTGTATGTGCTCCCTGTGTTTGTGTGGGTTTCCTCCAGGTACTCCGGTTTCCTCCTACATTGCAAAGACATACTGATAGGATGTTTAGATTGTGAGCTCCAAGAAGGACAGCATTACTGATGTATGTGAAGCGCTAAGGAATTAATAGCATTATATAAATGAATAAATTATTATTTCAGCTGATCTCATCAGCTGAGATGTCGGGCTTTCAGCACCGATCGGATCCACGATCCAATCGGTGCCATTAAACCCTTGGATCCCGCTGTCAATCACTGACAGCAGGATCCAAAACCGCGGCGGTGGGGAACGCGACGTTCCCCACCTACATCACAGATCCCGCCATAAGATCGCTGAATCACAGGTGCTCACGTGACAGCCCTGGGTCCTGGCTTGACCCTGGAAGCTGTCACAGATCACTTCCTCTGAGTTGTTGGCAAGCACTGCCAACCACTCACGGTGCGCATTTGTGACAGTTCTCTATGTGCTGCAACTCATAGGGACCTGTCACAAGCGATCGGATTGTGCGACAGTGTGACTCCCTATGGGGATGTATAAAACTAAGAATAAATTGTAGAATAAAGCTTTTAAAATATGAGATAAACAAAAACTAAAAGTTGAAATCACCCCTCTTTCCCCATTTAAAATAAAAGTATTAAAAAATAAAAATACACATATTTGATATCGCTGCGTTCAAAAATGCCTGATCTATCAATATATAAAATCAATTAATGAGAGCCGTAAACTGCTAACGGAAAAAAAGGTCCAAGCACCAAAATTATGTTTTTTTGGTCACCGCAACATTGCTATAAAATACAATAACGGGCGATAAAAACAGCGTATCCACCCAAATATTGGTATCACTAGAAATGTCAGCTCAAGCCACAAAAATAAGCCGTCACACAGCCCCAGATTTCAAAAGTTGAGAACGCTACAGGTTGCAGAACATGGCGCAAAAAGTGCAATTCTTTTTTTTTTCAAACTTCTGAATTTTTTTCCACCACTTAGATAACAGTAAAATTATACGTTTGGTATCTACGAACTCATACCGACCTGAGGCATCACACCATCACATCAGTTTTACCATATAGTGATCATGGCGATTAAAAAACCCAAAAAAACAAACGTGTAATTGCACTTTTTTTTGCAATTTCATCGCATTTGGATTTTTTTCCAATTTCCCTGTACACTATATGTTAAAATAAATGATTGCATCTGAAAGTACAACTTGTTCCGCAAAAAAACAACCCTCATATGTCTATATTGACGGAAAAATAAAAATGTTCTGGCTCTTGGAAGCAGGGGAGCAAAAAGTTAAAAATGACAATGAAAAATTCCCGGGTGGTGAAGGGGTTAAATATTTTATTAAAGCTGCGTTCACACATGGCACATTGGCTGTGTATTCCCACATTTACGCAGCGCATTTGAGCACCAGCATAAATGCAGTGAAACGCAATTCTGCAAACGCATTGGCTTTTGCTGAAATGCATTCACACGCTGGGCTTTTTCGCGTCTTTCTGAGGATGCGCTTTTACTGCAAAGCGTGTCCACAAAAAGAATGACCTTGTCAATTCTTTGCGCCTTTTTTGGTGCGCTGTTACCATAGGCCACAATTATAAAATTGGCTCGAGAAAAGCGCGGCAGAAAAAGCGCGGCCTGTGAATGCAGTCCCTCTTGTTTGCGCGAAACGTGCGCATAAAAGTGCCATTTCACAAATACGCAGCAAATACACCATGTGTTTTCATTAATACTTGGCTACCCTGGTCTAAAAATGCTCCCAACCTACTGACTAAAAGTAATCTGCTGCCATATAGTAATAAGGTTAATTATCCCACTTCCATTCATATCACATTACTTATTATCACTAGTGATGGCCGAGTAGCGAAATATTCACACTTTTTATACTCCTTACAAGTAGTTTTTAATACTCGCATATTTGTCCAAATAGCGAGTCCTTTAGTGATAGGCTCCGCCCACACACATCGACAAAAAAAGGAATATTTCTGGGACAGAGTGGGAGGGTGGTCTTTTTTGAGTTTTCACTGCATAAAACACCTTGCTGTGACCCCTAGAGAGACCCTGACATTCAAGAGGCTCTCACAGAGGTTCTAGCTCCTATTGTGTACTGAAGGGAGCTGGCAATTTATGTCAGATCGATAACGATAGACACCACTCACAAGCACCATCGTTACTCGAAGAGTAACGAGTATCAAAAATACCGTACTGTCCGTGCGAGTAGCAAATACCGTAGTCACGATTACAATTGCACATCACTAGTTATCACCATTTCACTTGACGGTGCTTCTTGCTCTTCCCTGGCAAAATATAGATAACTTTGTAAACCCCATATCTATAGCAATTATCCTTCTTTAATGTACATCAATTTCCTTTCTCTTGATCTTTGATAAGTCTTCTTTATATATTCTTACCCTACTTTATGGTTCAGCATTTGACATTTCATCATTCACTTTGTACCATGCTTTAGGTATCTTTATTAATAAATAAAGAATGAATAATAATATATATAAAAAATACAACTTGAAATTGATTAGCAGATCATAGTTATGAAAATACATGCAAATGTGGCGCCCTGCTCCCGCAGGTAGCCACAGACTTCTCTAATTAGCCACAGACTTCTCTAATGCACAGCTGGGTTTCCACAGCAGGTACCTACTAAATCCAACACCTTCCACCCCGACACAGTAGGGGGAGCTCCACTTGCTGACCTTAGGCAAGATCCCCTATAAATACTGCTGATGGGGGAGGAGTTAGTCAGAGTGTGCAGATGCTAAGAGAGCTGCGAAAACGTCCTGGTGGTCGGTGCCGAGGTTAGGCCCGAACCAGTGACCCGGAGTGGCCCTTTTACATCCCACAAGCACTGACTAGTGGACAGGTTGCACAGTGGATCCCCACAGCAAGTGGGTATAAAGCTTCCTGTGCTCTGTAATTATCATTGAAGCACAGCCTGCTTGCAGCCAGACTTGCCTCCTCTCTCTTCCTCCTGACTCTGGTGTCGGTATCTCCTCCTGTGCGGTCTCTGGGTTACTGCAATGCTTTCCTGCTCTGTCTGGCTCCCTCTCTTGACCAACAGGGGATTAACTGAGTAGCCGAGTACTCCATGATGCGACGAGGTTTTCTGTGGTCCTAGAGTATCCCACATGTAGAGTATCCCACATGTGCAGATGCCCAAAAACCGGTATTTCTTTGGGCAAAACTCTCCAAGTTCCTCGCTCCCTTCTGGCTAACTGCTCCTTGCCTTCTGTCCCCACTTTAGGCTTGCGTGACGTAGAAGGACCACTCCGAGTCACTGGTTCGGGCCTAACCTCAGCACCGACCACCAGGACGTCTTCGCAGCTTTCCTAGCATCTGCACACTCTGACTAACTCCTCTCCCAGCAGCAGTATTTGTGCTGGGGTGGAAGGTGTTGGATGTAGTAGGTACCTGCTGTGGAAACCCAGCTGTGCATTAGAGAAGTCTGTGGCTACCTGCTGTAATACACTGACTTGGTTGATATGTATAACCACATTCCAGTAAGCTCTACAAACTGTACATCAGCTTACCTGATGAGAGCCCGCACAGAAAAATTACCCGTAGACTTGGAATTCGGAGTAGTAGATCCTGAAGCAGATCATACAATTTCCAACTGGAAAACCCATCGCCAAGGACAATGCCAAAAGGTTCAAGCGTAAGTATTGCCGGATCTACTCGGAGTCAGTTTTACATGGTCCAAGGCTACGATTTCCAGATGTTGTTTGGTTACAATGGAATGAAGCTGGGCTTTCTGGCTCTGTAAGTCCTTTCTTCTCAGGCTGCAGGATTTACAATTCTTACACCATTTCTCAATAGATGACCGCATGCCGACCCAAAAGAACCTATCCTTCAGTAGCATCTCAAGCTTCTTCCATCCGAAGTGACCAGTCTGGTTGTTATAAGCGTTCAAGACCACAGGAATCTCGGATTTTGGCACGATGATATGCCAAGCCATCTTGTGAGTTCTTGGATTGATATACCTCCGATACAGCTTATCTTGGTATAAGAACAGCTTACTCCATTCGTTCCATAGATGTTTTACTTCAGATTGGGGATTCTCGGGTAGCTTCGCTGACTCTTGGGTTATCAGTTGTTTTGATTAGACTTATAGCCGGGTCATTGTCTTGCACTTCTCTCCAACCAAAGTGGGGTAACGGGTTGACTGTCCTTGTAGAGGGGTCTTGACGGGTTTGCTGACATTGGGTCACTATTACTTTTAGTTGATGGAAAGCAGGTAACTCCACTTCTTCCAGCTTGTCTTCATCTACACCCTCTTCTGATAGGTGAGGCATTCTAGATAATGCGTCTGCGTTTCCATTCTGGTGCCCAGCCCAGTACTTGATGGTGAACTGGTAATTGGAGAGTCTGGCCATCCATCTCTGCTCCATGGCTCCCAACTTCGCAGTTTCCAGGTGGGTGAGCGTATTGTTATCCATGTAAGCTGTAAATTTGCTAGAGGCCAGATAGTGTTTGAACCTCTCTGTGACGGCACAGACCAAGGCCAGAAATTCTAGCTTGAAGGAACTGTAGTTTTCTGGATTCCTCTCTGTGGGGTGCAGCTTTCTGCTGGCATAGGCGATTACCCTTTCCTTGCCGTCTTGCTTTTGGGAAAGGACGGCTCCGAGTCCCACATTGCTGGCGTCTGTATACAGCAGGAATGGCAGGTTGTAGTCCGGGTAAGCAAGGATTTCTTCTCCTGTCAGGGCTTCTTTCACACTCGGAACGATTCCTCTTGTTCCTTACCCCATTTCCACAGAGAATCCTTGGACTTGCCCTTCCTGGGTTGGCCTACTAGGAGGTCTTGCAGAGGAGCAGCCTTCTTGGTGTACTACTTGTTGAACCTCGGATAGTAGCCCACCAAACCCAGGAATTGATGTTCTTCCTTGATGGTCTTGGTTTTGGCCACTGTTTGATTGCTGTCAACTCGTCTGGATCGGGGGCCATGCCTTCGGCACTGACTATGTGTCCCAGGTACTGCACTCTTGGCTTTAACAGGTGGCATTTTGATAGTTTTAGCTTGATCCCGTATTTGGCCAGAGCTTCAAACACTTCTCCTAGATGGGTGACATGTTTCTCGTAGGTCTTGGAGTACATGATCACGTTATCCAGGTAGAGCAGCACCGTCTCAAAGTTCTTATGTCCCAGGCAACTTTCCATTAATCGCTGGAAGGTTCCGGGTGCATTACATAGTCCGAAGGGCATGCTGTTGAATTCACATAGGCCCATAGGTGTTGTGAATGCCATCTTCTCTCTGTCTTCCTTGGCTACGGACACCTGCCAATACCCACTAGTGAGATCTAAGGTAGAGAAGTAATTGGCAGACTTCAACTCAGCTAAGGATTCCTCTATAGGAGGTAACGGGTAAGCATCTTAGTATGTTATGCGGTTTAATTGCCTATAGTCTACACACATTCTCATACTGACATCCTTTTTCCTGACTAGGACTACCGGAGCTGCCCAGGGACTACAGCGCTCTCGTATAACCCCTGCATCCTTCATGTCCTGTAACATTTCCTTGGCTTTTTGATAATGTGCAGGTGGAATAGGTCTGTACCGATACTTGATTGATGGATGTGTGCTTGTGTGAATGTGGTGTTGTACCCATTTTATCCTACCAAAATCAAGTGGATGCTTACTAAAGACTTGTTCAAATTTTTGAACTACCCGGTACATACCTTGCTTTTCATACACAGGAGTGGTGTCAGTTCCGACATGGAGCTGCTGGCACCAGTCCTCCAGTGGCCCAGTAATTTGATCAGGTTTCGCCCCTTTTTTACGGGGTTCGGGCGCACTGTTTGGATCTCGTTGTTGCTGACTGTGTACAATTTAGCAACGATAGTATACCTGGGTAATTTAACCTCTTCACTGCCACAATTTAAGATGCGAACAGGTACTCTCCCATTGTGTACGTCCACCACCCCCTTGCTGTCAACAGTGTAGGTCTGTGCTCTGTGCTGATGGGCTTCACTAATGCCTGATAGTCCTGCCCTCTCAGACCTATAGCTGCTCAACACCAAATCATCATTTCACTCATTGGGGGTATTACAATAGGCAACAGTTATGTCACACGTGCAGTACCAATTTCACCACCTGTAACACCTGTAATTGTTACCTGTTGTTGGTGCAGGATGGCTCTGATCTCACGCTGGAGGACCTTCCTCTGACCAGGTCTGGCAGTGTCTGCAATCTGTTGAAGCAAAGACAAAACTTCCTCCAAACAATTGCTAACAACATTTGTACCAAGTATGATATAGGGATCATTAGCATTACTAGCTTCTGCTACTACAAGGACCCCCTGGTTCTGCAATTCCACCCTCCCCACCTTTATGGAACAATATAGAAATGGTGGTATTTAAAATATGAGCGCTACACAAGGACACTGCACTGGTCAGTATTACCTTTAGGTCTTTATTGAAAATTAACAAATGTGAGTCCTCGCCACAACATGTTTCGACACAAATGCATCTTCCTCAAGTGGATAAGGAACTCTAGTTTTCCTCCTCCTTTTATTCACAAAGAGCCTACAACTCATTGGAGGGGGGTGTGTAAAAAACTATTAACCATTTCATTACTTCATGAATAAAAACAATCCAATATTAAAAACATCATATAAAACAATTAAAATCACTATACAAAAATATACCTGATACAAATTAAACATGATTAAAAAATAAGCCTATTGTTGTTAATATAAAAAATGCTCTCATATATCATACTAGCTGTGAGCCCGATGCGATTGCATTGGGATTCTAGAATCGGTGTATAGTTTATTAAATTAGAGTTTTAACTAATAATCCAATTATTCCATGATAGATGGCGGGCCAATGTTAAAGAATCGGGAGTGTAGCATGCATATATACATTATTCATTCAAATTTGACAATAATGCACATAAGACATGATATCTATCTATCAACTACCAATGTTTGTATGGTATATGTCAGTGTAGTACATGTCATGATTCTAAGGCAAGGCTTTTCGTACAGATACTGGCACCGATGTTTTGTACAGATTACGTATATTCAATTTATATATGAATATTAATAATCTATGATTGAGCCAGTACATATTTCCCCACCAACCACGGGAAGGTAGCCTTACAGCTGGTGGGACCTACTCTACTCTATCCCTAATAATTAATAGTTAGACTCCTTTTAAAGCAGATATTTTTTGGCTATTTGCAGAAGGTATGGAATAACCAAATACAATTTCTGCACTTGGCACCAAAGGGACTACCTACAGCTCACTTTCAGCAAGTAACATGTAATAAATATGGAACTTGCAGTTAGCTTGCAGTAAATATGGCAAGTAGAGCTTTAACAGGTTGACTAAATGCAACCACTAAAAATGAGAGCTAACTGATTTTGGCGGTTGAAACTGTCGAAAGCACATGTGCCGCAACAACCGCTAGTAAACCACAAATTCCATAAACATTTCATGCAACTTACAGTAAGAGTACTGTAGGTCACCATTAGGCAGCAAGTGGCAAATTTGATTTTTTTCCCACTAAAAATTCCACAAATAACAGAATAATTCAGATATAAAATGAAAATGTCTATTCTTTAACTATGTGTCTAAATATGTACCTATGTGTCTAAATATGCACCTATGTGTATATATGTATTTATATGTACAGAACACACTTCAACATAGAGATGTGTGTGAACAGCCGTCCCACCCATCTCTTAGGCTGCCTTCAGACTTGCAGATGCATCTGCAACGTTTTGCAGATGCATCTGCAAGCATCTGCATGCAGACGGCAGCCCCTATCTTTATAATGGGACACATGGTGTCTGCAGATGCTTGCAGACAGCCGTGCGCACCCATTCACTATTATATGTGATCTGTGTGCAGGCGGATGCCTGTGTACAGATCACAGACTCTCCTCCGCACCAAGGACGCGACATGTTGCAACCCTGGTGCGGGCGGGAGTGTGTGTATTTGTATGCAGGCATGCGCCTGTGCAGAGATCACATATAGGAGTAAATGGATGCGCACACCTGTCTGCAAGCATCTGCAGACACCGTACGTCCCATTATAAAGATAGGGGCTGCCGTCTGCATGCAGATGCTTGCAGATGCATCTTCAAAACGCTGCAGATGCATCTGCAAGTCTGAAGGCAGCCTTAGCTGTTCACAAAAACCTGACCCTGTGTAAAAAGAAAATGAAATCTCGCAGCAGCTATCCTGCTGGAGCTTCAGGTTCTTATCACTAAATGCAAGCATTTAGATGATACACATCTACAATCTACAAAAAAAATGTGTGTTTACATACATATACAATCAAATGTAAAAAGAAATTTTCTAAGCTAAAAAAGTAATTACTATATATTTTAAATAACTACCGTATATACTCGTGTATAAGCCGACCCGTGTATAAGCCGACCCCCCTACTTTTGCCCCCAAAACCTGGGAAAACCTATTGACTCGTGTATAAGCCGAGGGTGGACCCCAGCACAGGTATACAGCCCCCAGCAGTGTGGTATACAGGCCTCCCCAGTGGTAGTATACAGCAGCCTCCCCAGTGGTATAAACAGCAGCCTCCCCAGTGGTATATACAGCATCCCTAAAGGTATAAACAGCAGGCCCCAGAGGCATACAGCAGGCCCCAGAGGCATATACAGCAGGCCCCAGGGGTATATACAGCAGGCCCCAGGGGTATATACAGCAGGCCCCAGGGGTATATACAGCAGGCCCCAGGGGTATATACAGCAGGCCCCAGGGGTATATACAGCAGGCCCAAGGGTATATACAGCAGGCCCCAGGGTATATACAGCAGGCCCCAGGGTATATACAGCAGGCCCCAGAGGTATACAGCAGGCCCCAGGGTATATACAGCAAGCCCCAGAGGTATACAGCAGGCCCCAGGGTATATACAGCAGGCCCCAGAGGTATACAGCAGGCCCCAAAGGTATACAGCAGGCCCCAGAGGCATACAGCAGGCCCCAGAGGCATACAGCAGGCCCCAGAGGCATATACAGCAGGCCCCAGGGGTATGTACAGCAGGCCCCAGGGTATATACAGCAGGCCCCAGGGTATATACAGCAGGCCCCAGGGTATATACAGCAGGCCCCAGAGGTATACAGCAGGCGCCAGGGTATATACAGCAAGCCCCAGAGGTATACAGCAGGCCCCATGGTATATACAGCAGGCCCCAGAGGTATACAGCAGGCCCCAGAGGCATATACAGCAGGCCCCAGGGGTATATACAGCAGGCCCCATGGTATATACAGCAGGCCCCAGGGTATATACAGCAGGCCCTAGAGGTATACAGCAGGCCCCAAAGGTATACAGCAGGCCCCAGAGGTATACAGCAGGCCCCAGAGGTATACAGCAGGCCCCAAAGGTACACAGCAGGCCCCAAGGTATATACATCAGGCCCCAGGGTATATACATCAGGCCCCAGAGGTATACAGCAGGCCCCAGAGGTATACAGCAGGCCCCAGAGGTATACAGCAGGCCCCAGAGGTATACAGCAGGCCCCAAGGTATATACAGCAGGCCCCAGAGGTATACACAGCAGGCCCCAGAGGTATACAGGCAGCCCCCAGTGTATACAGGCAGCCCCCAGTGTATACAGGCAGCCCCCAGTGTATACAGGCAGGCCCCAGAGGTATACAGGCAGCCCCCAGTGTATACAGGCAGGCCCCAGAGGTATACAGGCAGCCCCCAGTGTATACAGGCAGCCCCCAGTGTATACAGGCAGGCCCCAGAGGTATACAGGCATCCCCCAGTGTATACAGGCAGCCCCCAGTGTATACAGTCAGGCCCCAGAGGTATACAGGCAGCCCCCAGTGTATACAGGGAGCCCCCAGTGTATACAGGCAGGCCCCAGAGGTATACAGGCAGCCCCCAGTGTATACAGGCAGCTCCCAGTGTATACAGGCAGCCCCCAGTGTATACAGGCAGCCCCCAGTGGCAGTCACCCCCCCATCATGGAAAGAGCCCCCACACTTTGCAGAGCCCCCCCCTCCCCGCTGCATTATCTTACCATCCAGGGTCTTCACCGCGGGTCCTCCAGTCCTCCATCCTCGTGCGCTGTCTTCCCGGCGGTCGCAGTGGAATGACGTCATCGCGCCGGGTCACGTGACACCTGAAGACAGCACGCGATGATGGAGGACCGGCCATAAAATCGGCGGCACACCGCTATGTATGTCTATGGGAAGTGAGGCGCTCTTCTGATTGGTCGCTGTGTGCTAACGCCGACCAATCAGAATAGCGGCGCACTTCCCATAGACATAGAATGGAGGATTTTTCCTCCATTCTATCGCAATGGTAAATGAAGAGGACGTCGGAGCCGGAGATGGCGGAAAGAAGAGAGAAGACCCCCGGGGCTGGACGAAGAGGACGCCTGGCCGGACGGAGGACTTGTGGATCGGACGGACGATGAGATGAAGAAGAAGACATGTAAGTGATCGACGGCGGCGGTGGGTTAGGGGACGGCGGGGGCTTAGGGGTAGGGGCTTAGGAGGCGGCGGGGCTTAGGGGGTATCGGGGGGCTTAGGATGCGGCGGGGCTTAGAGGGCAGGGGCTTGGGACGGCGGGGGCTTAGGGTGTAGCGACAGCGGCGGGGGACAGCGGCGGGAGCTTAGGAGGCGGCGGGGCTTAGGGGGTAGGGGCTTAGGAGGCGGCGGGGCTTAGGGGGTATCGGCAGGGGCTTAGGATGTGGCGGGGCTTAGAGGGCAGGGGCTTGGGACGGCGGGGGCTTAGGGTGTAGCGACAGCGGCGGGGGACAGCGGTGGGAGCTTAGGAGGCGGCGGGGCTTAGGGGGTATCGCGGGGCTTAGGGGGTATCGGCGGGGGACAGCGGCGGAGGCGGCGGGGCTTAGGGGGTATCGGCGCTTAGGAGGCGGCGGGGCTTAGGGGGTATCGGCGCTTAGGAGGCGGCGGGGCTTAGGGGTATCGGCGGGGGCTTAGGACGCGGCGGGGCTTAGGGGGGACAGCGGCGGAGGCGGCGGGGCTTAGGGGGTATCGGCGCTTAGGAGGCGGCGGGGCTTAGGGGGTATCGGCGCTTAAGAGGCGGCGGGGCTTTGGGGGTATCGGTGGGGGCTTAGGACGCGGCGGGGCTTAGGGGCGGCGCAGCGGGGCTTAGGGGGTAGGGGCTTAGGGGTGGCGGGGGCTTAGGATGCAGAGGGGCGGGGCTTATGGAGTAGGGGCTTAGGAGGCGGCGGGGCTTAGGGGGTATCGGCGGGGGCTTAGGATGCGGCGGGGCTTAGGGGGTAGGGGCTTAGGGGCGGCGGAGGCTTAGGAGGCGGCGAGGTTTAGGGCGAAGGGCTTAGGACGCGACGGGGCTTAGGGGGTATCGCCGCTTAGGATGCGGCGGGGCTTAGGGGGTAGGGGCTTAGGGGCGGCGGGGGTTAGGGGGTGGGGGTAGCGACAGCAGGAGCTTAGGAAGCGGCGGGGCGTAGGAGCGGACAGGCGTATGGGCATGGGGCTGTAGTATACCATAGCGGTGTACACTACAGCCCCATGCTGTGGCTTTGTTCACGGGGCATTGGGGCATGGGGCTGTAGTATACCATAGCGGTGTACACTACAGCCCCATGCTGTGGCTTTGTTCGCGGGGCAACGACTCGCAATGCCCGCTTTGCGGGCATTGCTTCGCGAGTCGGCAACGACAGAGTCCTGGAGAAAGTTCCCAGCTACGCGAACAAAGCCACAGCAAGTAGCGCCGGTCTGACGGAAGTCAGCTACGGCAATTATATAATAGATACTTCTATATCTTTATCATAGCAGCGTTCAATCACCTATGGTTAAATTTAACCCTTCAGGGGAAAGGGTCCCCATTTTAAAGATCCAGTAAGATTCTTTTTTGCAGAGTTTATCAAACCTATCGGGAATTCCCTCATTTATTTGATCTATAATAACTAATCGCAAACTAGATGGATCACTTCCGTGCATTTGGGCATAATGCCTAGATACACTATGCAGCAGGAAACTTTTTCTTATATTTGATCTATGTTTATTTAACCTGGCCTGCATACTCTGTACGGTTTTTCCAATATATTGCTGCCTGCACGGGCATTCCAGAAGATAAATAATAAACCTAGACCGACAGTTAAATCTATGTTTTATATTAAATATTTCTTTTGTAGTATTTGAGGTAAACGTGGTGCATCCATGTACAATGGATGCACAACACTTACAGTTCCCCGACCCGCATTTATAACAGCCTTTCTCATCAAACATATCATTATGATTATGTTCTTTATCCATATCTTTCTGTAATTCTTTTATTCTGCTTGGGGCTATTATACTCTGCAAATTTCGTCCTTTTCTAAAAATAATTCTAGGGTTCATAGGGATAATTTGAGAGAGTACAGGATCATTTTGTAGGATGAACCAATATTTTTTCATTATTCCATAGATATTCTTGTGGGATTTATTAAAAGTAGTAACCAGGTTACATCCATATTTGGTATCCTTCTTATTCTCTTTTTTCTGTCTATCGTCGGCTCTATCTTCAATTTTTTTAATGCAGTTCTTTTGTGTATAATTCTTGCATTTTTTAAAAGCATCAGATAACAGTTTCTTGGGATATCCTTTTTCTCTAAACCTATATTTTAATACATTGGCTTCTTTCTTAAAATCCAAATTAAAAGTACAATTTTTCCTAACTCGCAAGTATTGCTCATAGGGGATTATTTTGATCCATGCCGGAAGATGGCTACTATCGAACTTTAAATAGCTATTTACGTCCACTTTCTTAAAATAGGTGGACGTACTCATTTTAAGAAAGTGGACGTAAATAGCTATTTAAAGTTATTTTTTAATCATGTTTAATTTGTATCAGGTATATTTTTGTATAGTAATTTTAATTGTTTTATATGATGTTTTTAATATTGGATTGTTTTTATTCATGAAGTAATGAAATAGTTAATAGTTTTTACACACCCCCCTCCAATGAGTTGTAGGCTCTTTGTGAATAAAAGGAGGATAAGAATTACAGTTCCTTATCCACTTGAGGAAGACGCATTTGTGTCGAAACATGTTGTGGCGAGGACTCAGATTTGTTAATTTTCAATAAAGACCTAAAGGTAATACTGATCAGTGCAGTGTCCTTGGGTAGCGCTCATATTTTAAATACCACCATTTCTATATTGTTCCTTAATCTATCCTCCCTGTTGGTAGTGTGGTGGAAGAGAGCAGCTCTGCACATAAGGACCTGGCTGGTTTAATAGACACGTGATTGATCACGGGCCCCGGAGAAGCGAGTTGGAGCTGGACAATCACTTTGGAACCAAGAATCGGCGAGCAAAGGTCTCGGATCCCTTCCTCACCACTGAGCCTACAATCTGGTTGTGCAGAGACGGCACAACCAGAAAAGGTGAGTGAGGAATTAATATAACGGAGAATTTAATCTGCCTTTAGCAAACAGTGTGGCGCAACCGAAAATTTTTTGTTTTATGTCCCCACCTTTATGGGCACTTCTCTGACCCCCATAAGGGTAAGGTCTATTTCAGGCTGTTTCAAGTCTGCATCAGCCCAATGCTTTTTATAAAGGATATAGGGGATGGTGGTCACCTGTGACCCGGTGTCTAGCAGAGCAGGTGTTGGGATGCCATCCAGTACAATGGACAGGAACGGCCTCTGTCCGATGAAGGTCTTGTACCAGGTGGCTGGGCCCTGTTGATCTAGTCCTGAGGTTTGGCCCCAGCCCCCAGGGACTGCCCATTTAAAGGAAAGCTCCTGATGAGGTGACCAGTGCGGTTACATCGGCGGCAGATGGGCTCCCCAGTGGAGCTGTCGGTGGTCCTCCCTCGGTACGCTGTGTCTTGCTTCCTTCGCATCCAGGGTACATCCTCCGGGCTGTCGGCAAGTTGAATCAGCGGCTGAGGCTTGGGCTGGGGTCTTGGCACTGGCTGTTGGCTTTGCTGTAACTGCAGAGCGTCCATTAGTTTAGCGATGCTTTTGTTCATCTGGCGCATCTCAGCAGGCATCTCAGCTCTCAGGGAATCATATTTGTAAGGCTGAGCAGATTGTACATTGTGCGTGGCTGCAGACACGGGTAATGGTTTTGAAGTAGCCTGCACCTCACCATGGCACCACCGTTTAATAGCATCTATATAGTCCAGAGCAGAATTGAAAAGGGGCACCACAGTAGCTAATACTGGGGTTCCCACTGGGGAACTCAATTACGTGTGAGGGGGAGACACAGGACCGTCTGAGGTGCCAGAAACAGTCTCAGTACTGGAAATCAAGCAAAAAGAAGAAAAAACATCGGCACTCACCAGAACGGCATATAGCGGGATTTTTCTTCTTAATATTTAGTCCAGGAGCAGCATACAAAGAGGTGCAGGGAGGGGCGCAGAGGTGACGACGGCACCGTTTTGGGTAAATACCCTTCCACGGGTCACAGCTTCTTCTATTTGTTTAATAGCATCTTTATGGGTCTCTATCGGCTTTAACCCTTTGATGGCCATCTCCTTCAGGGTGTTAAAGTCTGCTTCTGGATTGCTCAATGACCACCAACGTACAGTCTTACTGTCCTCGGGGAATAGCAATCCCCGAGTGAATTGTTCAATGAGGAGCTTGTTTTCATCGGGTACACTGGGGAGGGCTGACATGTATAAGGGCACGCAGTGCTTCTTCCAGACGCCAGGCATAAGCTTTTATGTCATCTCCCGGCCTCTGGTAGCAGTGATGGAATCGCATGCATATATCAGCCTCATTGAACTCCTCGAAAGTAGCTCTCAGTTTATTGAATATAGCAGAGGCAAATCTGCATTCAGCAGCAGACCATGACGCACCTTCTTTCTCTGCTGCACCAGTTAACTGTCCGAGTACCACAGCAGCGCATTGTTGGCCGGTCATCGCATACATGTCCAGGACGCTATTAATTTTTCGTTCATCATTACAGAGCAGAGGAGGCTTTATACCCACTTGCTGTGAGGATCCACTGTGCAACCTGTCCAACAGTCAGTGTCCTGGACGTATTTACCTGCTAACATCAGTAAAAGGTAAAAAGATACTCTTTCTGTGTGCTTGCATCATTCCCTCCATTCCCTGTGCCCCACATAGACTGCTCCAACACTCTCCATCTCAGCATAACTCCACTCCTAACTGCCCCGGAGGTCCACTCCTATCTGTGGAGGACTTTACCACCCTAGCCGCAATCCCATCCACCTCCGGCAGACTGTGGCGGCGCTGGTGCAAATCACCAGAAACTACAGGTGGCGTCACGACAACAAACTTTGTACATTAACCCCTTTTTCAAATAATAGTCCCCCAGGACATGGGATCAGGCGCGGTCACCATTCCCCGTGACACAGTTAACCCTTCGCCGCCTGATACCCGAGTACCCCAACACCCTGGGGCTCAACACAAACCAGGTCAAACAGCAAATATAACTGGGAAATAGAAATGTAGGACTTTGCCAGTAGCCTCACCCAAGCTGAACATCAAGGAAGCCAACACAGACAAGTTATCTCCCAAGGTCTCGGCCTAAACAGTAACAAAATGTAGGCCGGGTTTACACCACGGCAAGATCAGGTCTGTGGCTGTCTGGTATAAACCTGACAACCCCGGACCCGATTTTGTTCTAATGCAGCCCTATGGGGCCGGATGGAACTTGATGGCAGCTATGTGCCATCCAGTTTCCATCTGTCTGGGAGGATCCGGGTAAATTCAAATTTTTCTCCGGGACACAAAAACGTTGCTTGCAACGTTTTTGTGTCTGGGGCGAAAATCTACCCAAATCGGATCCTCACGGATCAGGGACGATCCGGCGCTCCCTAACATGGGACTCTATGGCACCAGATCACCCCAGTCCAACAAAAAATCGGATTTGGGAGCCGGACACCGGCTGCTAAAGTTTAACAGCGAGCTTTGCTAAACTTCAGCACCACCAGCTGTCCCCTGCAGAGATTTCAGGATCTTGAAATTTCAGCAGCTGCAGCTGCGATGTCCCGCATTCACCTGCAAAGCTGGCCAGAAGGCATATTTGCCCTACAGTTCTGTTTACAAGTCAGGTCCGGGGCTGTCTGGTTTAGACTGGACAGCCCTGGACCTGATCACAGTGTGGTGTGAAGCCGGCTGTAGAGAGATTTACACAAGACCATCAAGTTGTTACCTGCATCACCTGGAATAAAGCCAGGGCAAGGGGCAACAGAGGGGGTTTGTTCTGATACAGCTGTCACACAACATGAAATAATTTTACAAAAGGCATTCTTTTCCCTTAATGTAAATAAATATTAATACAAATGTTATATACGGTATGTCAAAAAATTAATCCTGAAAATTAGAAGGCTACAACAGCTGTATTAGTGTAAAATTAATAAGATGTATGATATGTATAACTGCTAAAGTATGGTAGAAGAATTATGATGTTATGATGTTCTGTCATCAATCCCAAAGTTTTAGTCTCCATTTTAAATTTTTAGCTTAACAGTGTATCTGTTAAGCAGTAAGCAGTAAAATACAGCTAGTTCTAATATTAACTTGCTACCCTGGAGTCTGAAAGAGATTTGGATCTCAATGCCCATTGAAATAATTACTTCAAGTGGTACAGATAATTACTTAAGATGATGTTTAATGTAACCTCTGTGAGCAAAGAGGTTAATGAATCAAGCTCCGAGATTTCTAGCAGCATGGATTTTAATGGCACGGTGCACTGAAATTCTCACTGATATTGTAAGACCTAATGAAGTGATTCTGTGCAGGTCTTTTTGGCAATAAAGACAACAATTTGCAATTCAATGGTACTGTACTACATATTATAAATAGTTACTTCCCTAGGAGTAAGCTTTGAACTATTAATGAGCTTAGCTGTTTTTTTGAGCAGTAACATGATCATTATTATGATATAGCATTTTTCACCCAAAATTTCAGTAATGGTGCATTGTGCAATACTACGTGCCTACTGGAAAATTGGGGTCATAATATAACCTTTACTAGTATCTAGGTACTAATTTTACATATTCTAATTGTTTAGTAAAAATGTTATAATGTGTAATGATATGATCACACAGGGTACCTTTACACGCCGCGACGGCAGGCTGGAAACATCGCGCGACAAGCTACAATTGTAGCTTGTAGCGTCCATATCGCCTGTAGTAGCGGCGTCTGAAGAGGCGACGCTACAGCCGGCGACAGATACATTTGTTTATGGTCTCTGCCCATAAACTTAAGGCAACATCGCCGATTGCAGCGAGCTGTATCGGCGTGTAAAGAAGCAACGGAAGGGAACTCTGGACAGCCTGCTATGTAGCTGCAATGTAGCTAAGGCGTCACCTAGGCTCCGTGTTACCGCGCCCCATGTGCGATCATTGGTGGAAGCTGCTGCGTGCCGATTGGCCCATGCCTCACAGCCCTCCATCTTGGATGAGCTGTCCCTTCAGCACTACACATACGCGCCGTATGCACGATCATACCGTAGTACAATTACGCGGCCCCAAACTTAGGGCAAACCAAACCAAATGGGCACATCCTGTAAACACATAAAGAATAATGCTGGACACAGCGGTCAAGTATGTGTTTCGGACCGGCCTGCCTAATTGAAGAGCAGAGGCCGCATAAAAGTGTCCCTTGAGGGTCTGTGCGCCACTGAAACACTGATGCACGTATACACACACCGCATTAAAGTCGAGTAGTCAGTACACAGCGCACAGGCTTGCTGTACGCATCGCTCTGTGGGTGTCGTACAGTAGGTGCCGCTGAAGTGCTCCGCCATGTCACAAGCGCTTATTCCGTGGCACAGTCCGATCACTAGTACGTCACGTCTCGGACATCCGCCCTTCCCGTCCTGACCAATCACAACTCTGTAGTGCTGGCCAATGGTTGTGGTTTGGGCGCGGCGTACAAGACTGTGGCACGCCTATTTGTTTTACGTCCTGCCTTTGTTTCTCCAAGATCGCTCTGTGGTGGCGGCATGTGAATCGGCTACGCTACGCTACAGATGGCTACTTCCGCCACCTGGCGATGTAGCCAGCTATAGATGTAGCGTAGCGTAGCGCACCTTATCGCGGCGTGTAAAGATGGTGCGTTGACCGTTTGTAGCCGTTCGGGCGTGCTCGTGCACGCGAAGTAGCGCGATGTTTCCAGCCTGCCGTCGCGGCGTGTAAAGGTACCCGAAGAGTCATTTTTTATGGATTTTGTAGTGGACTTTTCAAAGGGTTTTGCCTTTAACAAAATGACAGTTATAATGGTACACTTTGTCACAGATTATTCAGGACATAGAAAAAGTCCATAATGAAACCAAAATCCTGACCGTCCATAATTGCTGGAAAAACACATTTAAGATGATAACAAATATAACAATTATTTCAGCATACCATGTATTAATGCAGTGTATTAGATTCTATTACCTATTATGTTGATTATTTTATAGTTCATCTCCATTATGCCACCAGCTTCATGTCTGTATTATCCATATAAAAACAGTAGGAAACAAGAATTTTCATGCCAGTCTTAATAAATGGGTGTGGTAACATTAGAGGCACCTGATTCATTAATATGTGAGTGTAGGGGGGTCCAGGGCTCTTTCACACCCCATCCTGTAGAATACTGTATTTCTGTAGGAATATGTTAATATGTCGTTTAATGTATATGTAATGTTTGTTTATTAAGAGTATATATGCAGCCATCAGTTGGCCAGTGTTTGAACTACTTGTTCCCTGGTACTTCAGTTAAGCTAGCATTAAATGAGGTGAGCTTGTAAACCACTTAAAGGGGTTGTCCGGGCTCGTCACATAATCTCAGTGCATATCCAGGCTGCCGAATGTAGACAATCTGTAATGTACTTTGTGTCAGCATTCTGCAGGGTTTCCTAGTTAACACTTGTTTTGCGTCTGAACAGAACGACCAGGGGGGGGTGTCCTGGCATGATAATGAACACTGGTCGTTTCCACCTGCTCTACCCCAACCCCTCCCCCCATAGCAACATCCCCACCCTCCCCATCTACATGAATGAGCCCTCTCCACAGTAAGAAATCCTCCCCTGCAGCAATTGCTGTGAGCAGACCTGCCCGGTGTAGCTGCTCCTCCCCCGGCCAGACACAATGATGTATGGAAAGTCTGCAGAGAAGGGACAATGTGCTGTACTCAGGGGGGGGCCGCTCCGTGATTACAATGAATAACTCCCTCTTATCAGTGATTCCTTCCCGCACTGTCCCGGGCTGTGTTCAGGACAGTTCCATGTCATGTTACCATACAAGACTGACCCGAGACATCATACCGACACCTCAGTGTTACCATGTAGTACTGACCCAAGACATCATACTGACACATCAATGTTACCATATAGTACTGACCCCAGACATCATACCGACACCTCAGTGATACCATATAGTACTGACCTGAGACATCATACAGACACGTCAGTGTTACCATATAGTACTGACCCCAGACATCATACTGACACATCAGTGTTACCATATAGTACTGACCCCAGACATCATACCGACACCTCAGTGTTACCATATAGTACTGACCCGAGACATCATACCGACACGTCAGTGTTACCATATAGTACTGACCCCAGACATCATACCGACACCTCAGTGTTACCATATAGTACTGACCCGAGACATCATACCGACACGTTAGTGTTACCATGTAGTACTGACCTGAGACATCATACCAACACCTCAGTGTTACCATATAGTACTGACCCCAGACATCATACCGACACCTCAGTGTTACCATATAGTACTGACCCCAGACATCATACCGACACCTTACTGTTACCATATAGTACTGACCCCAGACATCATACAGACACGTCAGTGTTACCATATAGCACTGACCTGAGGCATCATACCGACACCTCAGTGTTACCATATAGTACTGATCCGAGACATCATACTGACACCTTAGTGTTACCATATAGTACTGACCCCAGACATCATACCGACACCTCTGTGTTACCATATAGTACTGACCCCAGACATCATACCGACACCTTACTGTTACCATATAGCACTGACCCCAGACATCATACCGACACCTCAATGTTACCATATAGCACTGACCCCAGACATCATACAGACACGTCAGTGTTACCATATAGTACTGACCCCAGACATCATACCGACACCTCAGTGTTACCATATAGCACTGACCCCAGGCATCATACAGACACATCAGTGTTACCATATAGTACTGACCCCAGACATCATACCGACACCTCAGTGTTACCATATAGTACTGACCGCAGACATCATACCGACACCTCAGTGTTACCATATAGTACTGACCTGAGGCATCATACCGACACCTCAGTGTTACCATATAGTACTGACCCCAAACATCATACCGACACCTCATTGTTACCATATAGTACTGACCCAAGGCATCATACCGACACCTCACTGTTACCATATAGTACTGACCCGAGGCATCATACCGACATGTCAGTGTTACCATATAGTGAACATGGTGAATAAAAAACCCAAAAAACAAATGTGTAATTGCACTGTTTTTTTTGCAATTTTTAAATAAATAAGAACGGATGGACGGATGGAAAGACTGAATGATTGACGGAAAGAAGGAAGGAAGGACAGTCGGAAATAAGGAAGGAAGGAAAGAAGGAAGGATGGATGGAAAGACGGATAGACAGAAAGAATGAAGGATGGACGGAAAGAAAGAAGGACGGACGGACGGAAAGAAGGACGGATGGAAAGAAGGAAGGAAGGACGGACGGGAAGAAGGAAGGACGGACGAATGGAAAGAAGGAGACGGAAAGAAGAAAGTACGGAAAGAAGATTGGACAGACGGACAGAAAGAAGGAAGGACAGAAAGTAGGAAGGATGGATGGACAGACGGAAAGAAGGAAGAACGGCATGGACGGTCGGAAAGAAGGAAGGACCTTCGGAAATAAGGAAGGATGGAAAGAAAGAAGGATGGACGGAAAGAAGGACGTAAGGACGAACGGAAGGAAGGAGGGACGGAAAGGACGGACGGATGGATGGACAAAAGGAAGGATGGAAAGAAGGACGGAAGGAAGGACAGACGGACTGATGGGGCAATGGACGGAAGGAAGGACGGAAAGAAGGAAGGACGGATGGACGGATGGAAGGAAGGACAGAAAGAAGGATGGAAGGAAGGATGGACGGAAGGAAGGACGGAAGGAAGGAAGGACAGAAAGAAGGATGGAAGGAAGGACAGAAAGAAGGAGGAAAAGAAGGATGGACGGAAAGAAGGAAGGATGGAAGGACGGACGGACAGAAAGAATGACGGACGGACGGGAAGAAGGATGGACGGACAGAAAGAAGGACGGACGAACGGAAAGAAGGACGGACGAACGGAAAGAAGGACGGACGGACGGAAAGAAGGGACGGAAAGAAGGAAGGAAGGACAGACGGGAAGAAGGAAGGACGGACGGATGGAAGGAAGGAAGATGGAAAGAAGAAAGTACAGAAAGAAGATAGGACAGACGGACAGAAAGATGGAAGGACGGAAAGAAAGAAGGGAGGACAGAAAGTAGGAAGGACGGATGGACAGATGGAAAGAAGGAAGGACAGTAAAAAGGAAGAACGGCACGGAAGAAGGAAGGACCTTCGGAAATAAGGAAGGATGGAAAGAAGGAAGGATGGAAGGAAAGAAGGACGTAAGGACAAACGGAAGGAAGGAAGGAGGGATGGAAAGGACAGACGGCTGGATGGACGGAAGGAAGAAATGACAGAAAGAAGGAGGAAAAGAAGGATGGACGGAAAGAAGGAAGGATGGAAGGACGGACGGACAGAAAGGACAGACGGAAAGAGGAAAGGATGGAAGGACGGATGGAAAGAAGAAAGTACAGAAAGAAGATAGGTCAGATGGACAGAAAGAAGGAAGGACGGAAGGATGAAAAGAAGGAAGGATGTATGGATGGAAGGAAAGAAGGAAAGACGGGCGGACTGATGGGGCGACGGAAGCAAGGACTCCTCAACAATATCAAAATCCTTAGTATCATATATCTCTCCATACATACACCCCCCAACACTTCACACTGCTGCAGTTACTGAGTGGATAGGCTGCTTCAATCAGTATTTGTGTCATTAGAGACACAGTGCTGACCATCCTTCACCCTGTACACTGTACCAGATCTTCTGCTGTCTGCGGACCCCTGTGCAGATTAGATGCTGCAGCCCCCCATCACTGGGCTCACACTGTACACTGCACCAGATCATCTGCTGTGTGAAGACATCAGTGACACAGAGATGTCATTCGCACAGCAGAGGCTTTGTTACAGTGTGTCACAGATTACATCAGTGTCTGCGGACCCCTGTGCAGATTAGAAGCTGCAGCCCCCCATCACTGGGCTCACACTGTACACTGCACCAGATCATCTGCTGTGTGAAGACATCAGTGACACAGAGATGTCATTCGCACAGCAGAGGCTTTGTTACAGTGTGTCACAGATTACATTAGTGTCTGCGGACCCCTGTGCAGATTAGAAGCTGCAGCCCCCCATCACTGGGCTCACACTGTACACTGTACCAGATCTTCTGCTGTGTGAAGGCATCAGTGACACAGAGATGTCATTCACACAGCAGAGGCTTTGTTACAGTGTGTCACAGATTACATCAGTGTCTGCGGACCCCTGTGCAGATTAGAAGCTGCAGCCCCCCATCACTGGGCTCACACTGTACACTGTACCAGATCTTCTGCTGTGTGAAGGCATCAGTGACACAGAGATGTCATTCACACAGCAGAGGCTTTGTTACAGTGTGTCACAGATTACATCAGTGTCTGCGGACCCCTGTGTAGATTAGAAGATGCAGCCCCCCATCACTGGGCTCACACTGTACACTGCACCAGATCATCTGCTGTGTGAAGACATCAGTGACACAGAGATGTCATTCGCACAGCAGAGGCTTTGTTACAGTGTGTCACAGATTACATCAGTGTCTGCGGACCCCTGTGCAGATTAGAAGCTGCAGCCCCCCATCACTGGGCTCACACTGTACACTGTACCAGATCTTCTGCTGTGTGAAGGCATCAGTGACACAGAGATGTCATTCACACAGCAGAGGCTTTGTTACAGTGTGTCACAGATTACATCAGTGTCTGCGGACCCCTGTGCAGATTAGAAGCTTCAGCCCCCCATCACTGGGCTCACACTGTACACTGTACCAGATCTTCTGCTGTGTGAAGGCATCAGTGACACAGAGATGTCATTCACACAGCAGAGGCTTTGTTACAGTGTGTCACAGATTACATCAGTATCTGCGGACCCCTGTGCAGATTAGAAGCTGCAGCCCCCCATCACTGGGCTCACACTGTACACTGCACCAGATCATCTGCTGTGTGAAGACATCAGTGACACAGAGATGCCATTCGCACAGCAGAGGCTTTGTTACAGTGTGTCACAGATTACATCAGTGTCTGCGGACCCCTGTGCAGATTAGAAGCTGCAGCCCCCCATCACTGGGCTCACACTGTACACTGTACCAGATCTTCTGCTGTGTGAAGGCATCAGTGACACAGAGATGTCATTCACACAGCAGAGGCTTTGTTACAGTGTGTCACAGATTACATCAGTGTCTGCGGACCCCTGTGCAGATTAGAAGCTGCAGCCCCCCATCACTGGACTCACACTGTACACTGTACCAGATCTTCTGCTGTGTGAAGGCATCAGTGACACAGAGATGTCATTCACACAGCAGAGGCTTTGTTACTTTCTTTTAATGTTCTTTTTATTGAAAAGTTAAAAGATACAGTCAAACATTCAACATTTGTCATTCCCTGACATAAGGGAGAATATGTAACAGTCAACATAGATGACATCGATATTCAAAAGTATGTTCGTGTTACTAATACTGTAGTCTTTTTCACTCAGCAGGAATTATTGTAATCGAAAAAGTTTGATTAAATACTCTAAATCGAGAGTAAGAAATGTGAAGGTGGGAGAAATTCAACAAAGGAAAGTTAGAGGGTAAAGTGGGAATAAACGGGGGGAGGGGTGGGGGTGGGTATGCGAGAGAGATCTTGGTATTTAATTTACTCGGAGCCATGTGATGACATGAATTCAGTAGTTGAGCGATACCACATCCAAGGTGTCCAAATTTTCTCAAAGGTCTCTTGTGAACTGAATGAGAGAGCCGCTAGTTCTGCTGCCCGATACACCATGTCAATTTCCCGTATCATTTGGGTTTTCGTTGGAGTCAGGTCAGACTTCCAAAGGGTAGATATAAGAAGTCTACATACAGCTATGATGTTAGATGCCAGTTTAGATATATGCAGTTCTTTTGGCCATAAGAAAAAATTGAGAAGGGTTGTGAGAGGTGTAAGAACCACCTCCCGTTGTAGAACGTCTGTGAGTAATGTTGACACCAACAACCAGTAAGCTTGGATAAGGGGGCATTGCCACCATATATGAAAGTATGTTCCTATATCGGAGTTGCACCTCCAGCAGGATTCCGACGTCTGGGGGCGCCATTTATGTATTTGTGAGGGGGTACGGTACCACCTTGTTACTACTTTATGTGTTTTCCTGAATTTTTACACAAGGGGAAGGGCCATGGGATCATCTGTATATTTGTCTTATTTGTTGTTCTGAAAAGTCTATTTGAAGATCACGTTCCCAAAGGCCCAAAAAGTCTCTTTTAATGTAGGCCGTATCCAACGTTAATTGTTTATATAGTAATGATAATACCTTTTTGGGATCAAGTAGTTGTGAACACAATTGTTCAAACAGTGTCAGAGGTCTCATGAAATCTAGATTTTTCAGGTGTTTGTGTATGAATGTTTTCAATGTACCGTATTGCAAAAAAGACATATTCGGAAGTGAATTAGATTGCTGTATTTCTTTATGGGAAAGCAAAGCTCCATCCATTAGTAGGCGATCAATTGGAATGGGATCAGCTGGGTTCCATCCCAAGCCCCTCGGAATGTTTGCTTGAGAGCCTGTCGGTAATCGTCCAACAAGATCCCGTAGATCCAAAATTGGGGTCATTGGAGGAAGCAGCCGACCACATTCTCTTTTCCAAACAGCTACAGTAGCTTTTGTGAGGGTGTTACTAATTAATTTTGGATTGTTATAGAGATCTGGGAGTAGTGCCATAGACCTTAGAGGTACTGATGACATAGTTTCCTCAATTGAAAGCCATAATTTGTGAGATGGCCGCCTAATCCAGTCTACTATTCTCGTCAACATAGCTGCTGTATAATATTTGCGTATGTCTGGAGCTCCCATACCTCCTTTGTCTCTTGGCAGGGCAAGTGTCTGGTATTTGATGCGTGGTTTCTTATTGTTCCAAATAAAATTTAAAATGAAGATGTGAATTTTGTTTAATATATATTCCGGGATGCGGATTGGGAGCATTTGAAATAGGTAAAGGAATTTTGGCAGAATTATACTTTTAATTAGATTTTTTCTTCCTATCCATGATAAAAAGGGCGCTCTCCATGATTTAACCGTTTCTTTTGCTTTTTCTAGTGTGGGTAATACGTTAAGAGAAAGAAGGTCTTTATCTGTGTCTCCTATCTTTATACCTAGGTATGTGATGTATTTTTCTGGCCATTTAAAGGGATATTTGGTTTTATATTTGTCTATAATAGGTTTGGGAATGTTGAGGCCTAGGGCTTCTGACTTAGACAAGTTAATTTTATAATTGGAGTATTGGCCATATTTTTCTAATGTTTGCACAAAGGCCGGGATGCCCCTATCCGGTTCAGTTAGAATTACCAGCAAATCATCCGCAAATGCTGCTGACTTGTGGTGTACATTGTTCAGTTGGAATCCTTTAATATCTTTATTCATTTGGATGCTTCTTAACAATGGTTCCATAACTAAAACATATAGTAAGGGGGACAAGGGGCATCCCTGTCTCGTACCGTTTTTTATTAGAAAGGGATCTGAAAGCATGTTGTTGATTTTCAGCTTAGCTGATGGGGAGGTGTACATTTTGATTATGGCTTCTATTAGTGGGGAGGGTATTTGGAAAGCCATTAGAGTGCTACGGAGAAATGTCCAGTCCACCCTGTCGAAGGCCTTCTCGGCATCTGTGCTCAGTAGGACCATCCGCTTATGGTGTAATTTGGCGTGTTGCATTAAATGTAATATTCTGCCTGCGTTGTCTCTTCCCTCGCGTCTTTGCACAAATCCCGTCTGTTCCAATGAGATCAGTTGGGGTATCAGGCCCGTCAAACGTCTTGCTATTAAACTAGCGTATATTTTCAAGTCAACATTAAGCAAGGAGATGGGCCTGTAACTTCCACATTGTGCTGGATCTTTGCCTTCTTTATGTAGAAGTGTAACATGTGCCTCTAAGGACTGGGGGGAAGAGAGCTGCCATGAAGGACTGCGTTACACATGTTCAACAGGTGTGTATTTATTTCTGGATAAAACGTCTTAATAATAATAATAAAGTAGCGAAAAGCCATCTGGCCCCGGAGATTTGCCCGATTGGCCCTCAGACAGGATGGACTGGAGTTCCTCCGGTTCAAAGGGTCTTGTCAACCATTTCTGTTGTTGTTCATCTAATTTTGGCAAGGATAGGGATGAAAGGAATGAGTCTATTTCTTGTTTTCTCTGATTTAGATTTACTGTATGGTCGTGTGGTTGAATCTGATATAAATTTTTATAGAATGTTAAAAATTCTGTAATAATTTGTTCATAATTTTGTGTTATTTGGCCCGAGTCTATTTTGATCTTGTGAATGAAGGTTCGAGACTGTCTCTTTTTAATTAATGATATCATTAACTTAGAAGCTTTATCCCCGTGCACCATTAGCCGATTTCTCCAATTTGTAAAGTGTTTAGCTGCATTTTTGTTGAGGAGGTCTTTAAGGCGTTGTCTACATTCTGTAAGTTTTATCATGTTGGAATGGGTTAGCGTTGTCTGGTGTTGTTTCTCTAAGTGAATAATATCTTTATACAATTTTTGTATGTCAGCTTTCCTTTGTTTGTTTCGAAACGATGCTATAGATATAATGATACCTCTTATTGTTGCCTTGTGTGCTTCCCAAATAATTGTGGGGTCTACATCGGGAATGTTGTTGTGTTGAAAATAGTCCTTGATGGCCGATTGGATTTTAAGTTTAATCTCTTTAGAGTTTAGTAAGGATTCATTCAACCTCCATGTTCTATTAGGTTGGACAGTTCTTCCACATTCCAGTTTTATAGACACCATTGCGTGGTCTGAGTATAAAGCCGGAAGTATTTCAGTTTCTATGACTGCTGGAAGGAGGTTTTTGGACACAAATAAATAGTCTAGTCGATGGTAGTTATTATGAGGGTGGGAGAAATATGTGTATGTTCTATCTTGGGGGTGGTGGTAGCGCCATACATCTATCAAGCTCGCTGTGTGAAAAGAGGACCTTATTTGGGCTAATTCTCTCCTTGAGATGTTGCTTTTCCCTGATGAGGTATCCAATAGGGGTTCTAGCGTTATATTTAAGTCTCCGCCAATCAGGACTGAACCTTCAGCAAATAGTGAAAGTTTATTTTGAACCTTCTTTATCCAGGAAGAGTGTTTTTTATTTGGAGCGTATAAACTCCCTAATGTAATCAAGGAACCTTCCAGTAAACCTTTTACAAAAATGTATCGGCCTTCATTGTCGACTAATTTATCTATGGGAAGGAAAGGGACATTTTTTGTTAGGGCGATAGCTACTCCTCTGGCTCTTTTTTGAGGCGAGTATGCATGGTACCAGGTATTATAGTAATTCTTATCGAAATTAGGTAATTTAGTTTCTATAAAATGGGTTTCTTGTAACAATAAGATGTCGTAGCCTTCTTTCTTGAGGAAGTGTAATGTTTGGGACCTAGGAATAGGGGAATTGAAGCCGTGCAGGTTATGTGATACCACTCGGTATGACTTACGGTTGGTGGTCATGGTGGGTGTTCGAGTTCGTGCTGACGTTGAAGCAGAGACTCTCTCGCGGGGCTTCGGTACGGGGGTGGGTGGAAAAGAACAAAGAGGGTAAAAGGGGATAGTAGGAAAAATTTTCCTGAAACCACAAAGCAAGGTAAGATTAGTGCGTATACATACATTGTAAAAGTACACCTTTGTGTGTGGTAAATCTGAATAGACAGATTATTCTCCGTCACGACCATCCCGACGTTGCGCAAGAGCCGCATGTGAGGGGATAGGCCGACAGAGGAGGTTTTACCTTTTTATCATTAAGTATAACTAACAGGCTTTTGTGCCATAAACATGTTATCAAGATAGTCTCTTGTAGGCTAGCCTATATATAATTAAAACCTAATACAAGAACCAGAAGAAATTGGTAACGCTATTAAAGAGTAAACATGGGGATGTGTAACCACCCCTAGGACGCCCATAAGGGCTAACTGGTTAGTAAACGTCTGTCACGGTGGTTGTCAAAAAGAAAAAAGAAAAAGAAAAATTTTGGATTGTATAGCATAGTTCATAGTCAAAAATTAGAATTATGCTCAGTTCTCTAGATGGATGAGAAGAGGTGACAGGAATATTGGCCTCCCAGCCCGGCCATGAAGACAGGCGTCCGTAAATATATCAATGTCTTAATGAGGAGCCTTGGGAAGTAAAAGAAGATACATTTGATCTTCCTTATTAATCATCCGTTCGGGCTGTCTTCGCCTCGGGGCTCGGTCAACTTAGAGTTTTTTCGTTTTGTTCTTTGAGACTTCGGTGTCAAGTGAGTTTGCCACGGTGGTGGTTGCTGCAGAGGTGTCATCTGGTATGCAGCTCCCACTTCCTCCAGATTAGGATAATGTTCTAATTCAATACTTAGTTCCTGGCACATCCATTTGATGTCCGCTGATGTTCGACCTTGGATCCTTTTCTCTTCAGCCGTGACAGATATGCCAAAGGGGAACAGCCATCTGTATGGGTAGTGTCTTTGGTGGAAAATCGTGGTTAACGGCTTCAGGAGTCGTCGTTTAGTTAGTGTTATCCAAGAAAGGTCCTGGAATATCTGAATTGTGGAGCCATTGCATGTGACGGTGGTCTTCTCTCTGGCTCTCTTCATGACCAGTTCCTTTGTCCTATAATCCAGAAAGCGGCAGATGACATCTCATGGAGATTCGTCTGGTTGCGGTTTCGGGCGTAGTGCTCTGTGCACTCTCACCAGTTCCATATCTGATGGGTCATCTGGCTGTAGTAGTGAACGGAATGTGTCTATGATGGACGGGGTTAAGGCATCTTGTGTTATTGTTTCAGGAACTCCCTTCAAGCGCAGATTATCTCGCCTGTCCCTGTTCTCGTGGTCCTCCAACATCGTGTATATCTTGTTAAAGTGGTCTTCATGGTGTCGGAGACCAGAGAGGGTAGCGTTGGCTTGTTTGACCACCTCTGTGTTGGTCGATTCTAAGGTCTCGACTCTGCGGCCCGTCTGCGCAAGGTCTTGTTTTATGTCCGCCATTTCTTTTACCAGGGGTTCTAAAGCCTTATGCAATATCTTTTTGAGGTAGGCTCTAGTAATCGGGAGTTCCTCATCATCATCTGTTTCCTCGCAGTCACTATCATGGTCTAGTTGCATGTTATCCTCGACCAAGAGTTGTCTCGAAGCTTTGGATAAGGATGACAGACCAGCTTGTTTTTTTAGATATTTATCCAGATCCACTTGTGTAGTGTTAGTGGTCGCCTTAGTGGAGGATTTTGTGGATTTTGTGCTAGATTTAACCATTGTGACGTATTAAAAAGTTGAAAGTCTATCTGGTTCTTGTTCTCTGTCAGCCCTCCCAGAGTGTCACGCGGCCCTCACATTACGGGGCCTGGTGGCGTACAGAAAGAGTCTGTTAGTAAAAGTTCGGGTAGAGATCCAGAAGATGGGCGAACTTGGTGGAGAAAAAGTTCTTTATATATTTTCTACTGAGCAGGGTGGGTGGATGGAAATTGCTGTGGTATTTCAGTCAGAATTTGTGGAAATGTATACTGGTTATTATTGTATGGCACCCTGAATTCTGAAGAAGTCCTTATTGGATCAATATAGCTGGAACTTTAGGATAGGCCTGTATTGCCCCCTGCTGGTAAATGATGGTGTGAGTCTTTGGGTGGAACCAGGGCAGTGAGAGGGTTAATCCAGCACTCAATGTTCTCTTATACGTAGAAATGAGGTGGAATGATGCAAGATATTTCTGGAGATACTGCTCCTTTCTATATATTGTCCTCTGGACGTTATCCAAGTGGTAATGTTTTGTTTAGTAGACAAATTACACTGAGTGCTACTGCTGGAGGGGGGGGGGGATGGTGTAGATCAAAGCCCCAGTTTTCGTAGTGTAGGGACCCTTATTGTACTTCTATAGGGCTGTTTTTATCCTTTTTTTCCCCCTCTGTCACTCCACCAGATCGCATCTCCCTCCTCTCACCTCGGGCAGCAGATCAGCCAGGCTCCCCTGCGTTCTTTGTCTCGGTCTCTCCCCGGCCCCAACGGTGGAAGAAACAGGGGCCTCACTCACCGCTGCGGGAGGTCGGGTCTGCGTACGTGTCTGCCGGCTTCCCGTTCTCTCCTGGCAGCCCCTGAGGTCGGCCGCCGCTTCCACCCGGTCCCTCAGCTTATGAGGAGCCGATCCGGCTGCAGTGAATTGCTTTTGAGCACGGTCTCTCACCAATGGCGGCCGTCGGGCGGCGGGAAACGCTTTTCCCCTGCGCGGCTCCTCACCCTTGCCTCTCCCCGGGTTCCTCTTCAGAATGTGTGATCCGCAGCGGGGTCTCCAGCAGTGGAGTCCCTTGGTGGGGAGGTATATTCACCGATGCTCTGCCACAGGCCGTGGGGATAGTCAGACTCCACGTGCAGGAGAGGGGGATTGGATCAGCTCTTTCCTAAGTGTACCTCTCAGGTCCTGAGTTCCAAAATGCCGGATTCTCCACAGGCTGTGGTGTCTGAGTTATGTCCCTCAGTGTGAATCAAGTTGATTTACGAGTTCTTAGGGTTTGGATGCCTCAGATTCTGTGGGGGCTTGTGGAGCTCTCTGGAGCACATCCTGCTCAGTCGGCGGCCATCTTGGATCTCAGCAGAGGCTTTGTTACAGTGTGTCACAGATTACATCAGTGTCTGCGGACCCCTGTGCAGATTAGAAGCTGCAGCCCCCCATCACTGGGCTCACACTGTACACTGTACCAGATCTTCTGCTGTGTGAAGGCATCAGTGACACAGAGATGTCATTCACACAGCAGAGGTTTTGTTACAGTGTGTCACAGATTACATCAGTGCCTGCGGACCCCTGTGCAGATTAGAAGCTGCAGACCCCCATCACTGGGCTCACACTGTACACTGCACCAGATCATCTGCTGTGTGAAGACATCAGTGACACAGAGATGTCATTCGCACAGCAGAGGCTTTGTTACAGTGTGTCACAGATTACAACAGTGTCTGCGGACCCCTGTGCAGATTAGAAGCTGCAGCCCCCCATCACTGGGCTCACACTGTACACTCTCCTCCCTGCTCCTGTTCACAGCCCGGGACAGTGCTGGGAAGGAATCACTGATGAGAGGGAGTTATTCACTGTAATCATGGAGCGGCCCTGAATACAGCACACTGTCCCTTCTCTGCAGACTTTCCAGACATCACTGTGTCTGGCCGGGGGAGGAGCAGCTACACAGGTCTGTTCACAGCAATGGCTGCAGGGAGGATTTCTTACTGTGGAGATGGCTCATTCATGTAGATTGGGAGGGTGGGGATGTTGCTATGGGGGAGGGGTTGGGGTAGAGTAGGTGGAAACGACCAGTGTTCATTATCATGCCAGAACACCCCCCCCCCTGGTCGTTCTGTTCAGACGCAGAACAAGTGTTATCTAGGAAACCATGCAGAATGCTGACACAAAGTACATTACAGATTGTCAGCATTAGGCAGCCTGGATATACACTGAGATTATGTGACGAGCCCGGACAACCCCTTTAAGGGTTGGGCTTATGAGTTAAAGCAGCTGGCAGACATCCCTGGGCAGGAGAGACACAGAGGAGAGAGTATGTGAAGCACATTAAGAAGCTGTGCCTGTGTGAGATGTGGTGAGTAAGAACCCCAAGAATCTAACATGGCTAGACCTTTGAGTCAGACTCGAGACTGGGACCAAGAAAGCGAAGTATAGGACAGTGGCGGCCAATAGACTGCATCCCTTACTGATTTCCCGGTGGCATCTGTGGAGATATGAGGCTCAGTGGGTGCTCTTGTCTGCTAGCCCAGCTGCTTTTAGAAAGACTGGATGGACCAGTCCTCATCTCAACTGAACACCCAAACTCCTTAACCATAGGCGGAGCACTACTCAAACAACTCAGGGCGAGGGAACCACACAATGGTAAGACTTTATTGAATCCCCAACAGTCAAAGGTATATAACATATACCAAGCAAAACACACATATAACAGCCAACAGAGTCTCACCCTTCTGCTGGCTCACCAGGGTTTAGTATATTTGTGTCTTCAGGGTTTCCAGGGCCACACACTCAAATCCAGCAGGCACCCACCGAGAAAGGAATAGTGGTAAGTTTAGGAAGCTGACCAAACACAGCAAAGTCTGTAGTCAGGTGACTGAATGGTCCCAAACTGGGTATCTTCCTTAAGTAGCCTCTGATATTGCATCCAAATCCTAGAATCCTAAACTGAGGTTATGATCTTCCAATCGGGACCAGAACCCCTAGATTAAAGCCATGTTGCATATGAAGATGCAATGTGATCCTCTAATCGGGGCCAAAGTCCCTAGACTGAGGCCATAAAGCATATGAAAACCCTGGTGACTGATGAAAGTCATTTTTATATCCTGGGCTCTCATCTAAGGTTATTGTGGTGTTCCAGGATTGGTGGAATAAAGCTGTGCTCTCATTGGCTGGATTTTAAGCTGCATACATACCGTATATACTCGTGTATAAGCCGACCCGTGTATAAGCCGACCCCCTACTTTTGCCCCCAAAAACTGGGAAAACTTATTGACTCGCGTATAAGCCGAGGGTGGACTCCAGCACCATGTATACAGCTCCCAGCACCCCTGGTATACAGCTCTCAGCACCCCTGGTATACAGCTCCCAGCACCCCTGGTATACAGCTCCCAGCACCTCTGGTATACAGCTCCCAGCACCCCTGGTATACAGCTCCCAGCACCCCTGGTATACAGCTCTCAGCACCCCTGGTATACAGATCCCAGCAGCCCTGGTATACAGCTCCCAGCAGCCCTGGTATACAGCTCCCAGCAGCCTGTATACAGCTCCAGCACCCTGGTATACAGCTCTCAGCACCCCTGGTATACAGCTCCCAGCACCCCTAGTATACAGCTCCCAGCACCCCTGGTATACAGCTCCCAGCACCCCTGGTATACAGCTCTCAGCACCCCTGGTATACAGCTCCCAGCAGCCCTGGTATACAGCTCCCAGCAGCCCTGGTATACAGCTCCCAGCAGCCCTGGTATACAGCTCCCAGCACCCCTGGTATACAGCTCCCAGCAGCCCTGGTATACAGCTCCCAGCAGCCCTGGTATACAGCTCTCAGCACCCCTGGTATACAGCTCCCAGCACCCCTGGTATACAGCTCCCAGCACAGTAAGGCCTCCCCATGCTGCCGCTGCTCACTGTAAAATAAATAATGTTATTAGCTCTCACCCTTGCTCCTGGCTGTGCATCTTCCCTCCTTCCTGCTTGTCCTGTGACCGGGACTCACTTCGATGACGTCACCGGCCGGTCACATGACACGCAGGGAGGAGGGAGGATGCACTGAGCCAGGAGCGAGGGTGAGAGCTAATAACACTATACATTATACACTGAGCAGCAGCAGCATGGGGAGGCCTTACTGTAGCGGGGGCGCCATATTGTTATGGGGAGCCTGTAATGGGATATGCACTGCTCCCCCCGCGGATGGGCGGGGGATGCAGTGCATATCATGAATAAGTTATGAGCGTCTCCACGTCACGAGCCGCTCATATTACAGCCTTCCTCCACCTCCTCCAGCCTGCTCCTGCCTCCTCCTGCTCCCTGACACAGCCCCCACTTCACACAAAAGTATATGACTTGTGTATAAGCCGAGGGGAGGACTTTTCAGCCCAATTTTTGGGCTGAAAAAGTTGGCTTATACACGAGTATATACGGTAATTTCCCTTTGAGTAACGTAGACAGAGGGAGTGAGGGAATTTACATTAAATTAGCAATACACAGATTCAGGACAATAAAGGCTCCAAATCACCAGCCAAGAAACAATGTCTTAACAAACATGAGATAACCAACGAAAGACCAATACATCTAGCCAAATTAAGAACATTAATCCAAGAAATGCAATGAGAAAAGCTATGTTGTCACATTCCTCCCCCTTCTTAATTTGACCCAGAAACTAAAGAACCTTGATGAGGTTTTTTGTTGACGGGGTGGCCAGAAATGATAGGTCTCTGATCGTCTTTCACCTCTTGGCAGCATTGTCCTTTTTTGTGGTGAGGTCTGCAACAGAGGTTCACATTTATACAACTCCCCCTGATCTCCTTCCCCAGATGTTGCAGACGTACTGTGGAGAAGCACTAAGGTGGGGTCCATGCGTTGGGCTTCCATAAACTTCTTACTATTAATCTCCCCCCAGTCAGTGGCCACAGACTGGTTAGATTTACTCACTCAATGGTCACTTGGTTGCCAGGTAAACTGTGTTCTAATGGAACAATATTTAGGCTGACCAGGGTGATGGAAGATTCAGTGTCTCAAAGTCCCTGGACCTGTATGCCATTGAACTTGACAGGCTGGATATAGCAATTGAGGTTAGCTGGTGTACGGTGTCCGTATCACCGTAGATTGTGGACAGGGTATTTCACTTCCTCCTTTGCTGGTGTTTCCCCGGGGTAGCATCCCCAGACCCTGATGGCTTGTCTCCACCCTGACTTTGAAGACAATTTTTGGCCATATGTCCAGGGTGCCCTCACATATAAAAATGCTGTTGGTTAGGCAAGTCATGGACCCTGCAGGTCAACATTTGTCCTGGTGGCTTCTTGAATATGTGGTTGAGGGGCCTCCTGGGATCAGTGTGCTTACTGGATCTCCAGCTGGACCTGTTGGCTGTAAACTTATCAGCCAATTGAGCTGCTTATTCTGGGGTGTTGGGCTTCCAGTCAGCTAATCATTCTCGTATTTCCAGTTCCATCTTCTCCCTAAGTTGCTCAAACATTCCCACATCCCAGAGCGCAGCAGTGGAGTGGGCAACCCAATCATCGAGCCAGTAAAGGTACCTTTACACGCCACCACTGAAAGGTAGCAACTGCCTGGCATTGGGGATATTTATGCCTGTTGCCATGAAATTGCTACGAAATGGCGGCGTGTAAATAGGGAAATTCCTTCCTGTGTCAGAACACAGGAAGGAATTTCCCTATTTGCACGTCGCCATTTCGTAGCAAATTCATGGCAACAGGCATAAATATCCCCAATGCCAGGCAGTTGCTACCTTTCAGTGGTGGCGTGTAAAGGGGCCATTACAGTGTTGTCAGAGTCGATTGCCAAATTCTGCATTAGAGGCACCCTGGAGAGAAATTTGGTGCCATATCTCTCTGGGGTTATGGTAGAAATGACCAACCGATTGTCCTTAATAGTCCCCTAGTCCAAGCAGTTCTGAGGTTTAAGTGATCGGACAACTTCTTGGAATCAGCCAGTCAAACTAATCCACAGGTATTTGGCACAATTCATTATGGGCACCTGGTGTAGCCAACATATGCTTCATTTGGGTGGTTTGGGAACAGGCTGTTTTCAGATTGTCACTGGCACACAGTTTAAATCCTCTGGATCAAGCTATGCGGAATCCTCATCATTCTGGGCACCATTCTGGGCATCCCAATGGACCAATGTCGGGCCCACTGGGACAGGGGTACTCGGTACCGGACCAGTTTACTACTAGGGAAGTCACGGGTGGTCCTGGTCTGGACCATGTCCCTGGCTCGACAATAAAAGGGGAAATATTTACAGGGGATTGTCAGTCGTGACGCCACCCACTATGTGCGGCCAGTGATGTGGCCGCCGCTGCTTCAGAACCTCCGGGGATGATGGGATAGCAGCTTAGATGGGATAGTTCCAGTGGGTAGAACTGTGTTCCCCGGGGCAGTAAGGGTTAAGTCTATGGCGTAGTGTGCAGGCTTGGTGCAATTCACTTACTAGCCAGATGCTGCAGAAATCCTCCTTCGGTGCTGGAGCTGACAGGCTGTGGCTCTTCAGTTGCAGGGTTGTTGTAATCCTGTATGAGGGAATAGCATTCACGCAGAGACACAAGGGAAGCAGATTCAGGGTTTTCCGTGTTTACTCTCAAAGTTCTTCAAGACAGTTCACAAGTCAGTTACAGTTCTTACAAGTCTCAGTACAAGTACACGGGCACACTCTCCCTCTCCGAATTTCCTTTACTCTCTGCAGCTAGGTCTCTCTCTCTGTGACCCCTCACACTGTCTCTGTGTCCTTTCCGGGCTGTTAACTTTCTCTGTGTACACTTGGTGGGTGTCTCCGGACAGTATGGCGGTGACACAGTCCCCTCTAGAGCCGACACTCTACTCAGCCCAGCCTCCAGCAGTCCTCAAGTGTGAGGCTCTACCAGGCTCTTTCTCTCTGCGTCTTTCAGTATCATAGGAGGGCTACTCCGTCTGCAGTCGGTCGCTTCAGCTGTAAGTCTAGAGCCTGGGTATCACCGTCCCTCTCCGTCCTCTCACACTCCTGTGGATCTGGCTCCGGATAGGCTTTCTCTCTCCTCCGGCTCACCCTGGCTCGGTACAGATTCTGCGCTCCTTACACCTTCACTCTTCCAGGATGTGTGTGTCTTTCTTCCTGCTCAGCCTAGCTCAACCTTCTGCTGTCTTTTGGCCTGTGCTGTGCTCCTCAGCCTGCTGCTGGTCTCTGTCTTTGCTGCTCAGCACCCTGGGCCTACTCTTGGTCTTGACTGGTCAGCTCACTATGGCCTACTGAACTCCTTCCTCCTCCCCCTCACTATTTCTACTGTCAAGTCACCTGACTACATGTTTGCCCAACCCACTCCTCTAAATCCACCCCCCCTCGCTTGCCTAGAGTCTCCAATCTCAGGGCTGGATGCTACCATCTACTGCACGTGGGTTGTGTGGGCTGTGAGGGTGTTGATGTGCAACAATTGTCCTACCTGCCTGGCTGCAGTTCCCTTTGTGGCCTTCTGAACGCAGGGGCGCCACACCAATTCCTTGATCAATTCTGACCAAGTTTTAGTGTCCCTCTATTCTATCTGTTGAATAAGGTACTTCTTCTGTAGTAGCCGTTTACTGCTGAGGCTGCATCTCTAGTCTGGTCCTCATCCCATGGCTGAGCTGGTAGGGTTGGACATGGTGGTGTTCGAAACCTGTAGGTGAGGACCTATGGTTTGTTGGGTATGCCTATATGTCTTCCTGGTTGTTGAGCCCTTGGACAGTGTCCATAAACATCAGTCCCCTGTACCTCCTCTGGGTAAACCAGGCTAAGTAGTATCCCACTGTTGCCACCAATTGTGGGCACACATAGATCAGTGGGTGTTCTCGTTCACTGGCTCCGCTGTTTAGAGAGACCACATGGACCAGGACTCATCCCAATTGAATGCCACAACTCCTTAACCCTGGGTGGAACACTGCTACAACACAGGGTGAGAGAACCAAACAATGGTAAGACTTTATTGGATCCCCAACAGTTAAAGGCGTATAAAATATACCAAGCATAACAGACAATGGAACAGGCAACAGAGTTTCACCCTTCCTTTGGCACACCAGGGATGAAAATCTTTTACCTTCAGGGCATCCAGGGCCACATACTCTAATCAAGCAGCACCCCACTTTCAGGAGGCACCCGCCAATAGCAGCATGCTTAGAAAGCTGACCGAGCACAGCAAAGTCTGTGTCATGTCTCCACTTGAACCTACTCGTGTAGTTCCTGCCCCGGCTATCAGGCACCACCATATTCCATCCATGGATGGTGCTAGTGGTGCATCCTCATCTGGACCTGCTCCCGTAACTCCTGCTTCGCTTCAGTCGCTAGGCACTGCCATGTTCGCCCTGTAGATGGCGCTGATGATAAAGGCATTGTGCCCCTGCCAGAATTTCCTTCTGTAGCTTCTGCCCCTGTCACCAGGCATTGCGGTGTTCACACAGCAGGTGATGCTGGTATTGGGGGAGAGGTTCCTGCAGTGAATTCTGGAGAGTGCAGGCTTTTTTCATTTTCTGGGGTCAGTGTGGCTGGGAACTTACCATCCATGCCAAAAACAGAAACCAAATGCACTTACAGGACGCAGTCAGAGCCCAATTGTGGAGCAAGCCCAGCTGCAGGCTGATGAATCACCTCTACCAGCAAAATGTGGGAGGCGAACTGCCATGCATACACTAGGCCTGCATAGAGCACCATTCACACTGATACATATGATGCAGAGTGTCTGAAAGCTACCCAACCGCTCCGCTGCCTGAGCATTGGGCCGCACAGTACGATGCTGCTGCACCACTAGATGAATGGCGCCCCTATGGGCCCAACTGCACCCTGGATGGATAAAAAAGTGCAAAAGTTTTTTATATGATAAATAAAAAACCTTTATAGATGGGATTTTGGTTCATGTGTTGGCCCAAGACATTTAAGATGATGACCCACGACAAGGGATCCCATGCTCATCAGTCCTAACAAAATTGTACAAAAGTGTGGCTGGGACCAGTTGTGTTTTACAGCTTGATAGTGTTGATATATGGGTGGTCCAGAAAGGGTTATTGATTTGTGAGCCCCTTCCCTATGGGAAGAGGCCACTCCCTATGTAAATCCTGGGACATGTCTCACTAGTTGCCATTTATATTACTGGTTTCCATTTTGACTTGCTAGTTTCTCTGTGAAATTGATTAGACCCTAGCCTTGTTCTTTGATTCTGATTTTTCCTTATGATTTTGTATCTCGCTGTCCTCATGGTTTTGACTCGGCTTCCTGTAATTTCTATCCTTTTTTTTCTCCTGTGCCTTTTCCCCAGCCTTCCATGTTTGACTACCTACCTGCTCTGGCCTGCTGCTTTTCCTTAGGGCAGTAACCTCCTGGGCTATGTGTAAATCCAGATGCATGCATGGGGGTTAAGAGTCTCAGAATTTCTTGGGGTTGTGTCTTACCAGCAGTCTGCTAGTTACATTGGACAGTTGTTACAGTCTGTAGCCAGATGACCAAATTGTCACAACCTGTGTATCTTCCTTAAGTAGCCACTGATATTCCATCCAAATCCCAGAATCCTAGCCTGAGGTTTTCGTCTTCTAATCGGGAACAGAACCCCTGGATTGAAGCCATTTAGCATATGAAGACGCAATGTGATCCTCTAGTCGGGGCCAAAGTCCCTAGACTGAGGCCACAAAGCATATGAAAATCCTAGCGTCTGAAGAAAGTCCTTTTTATATCTTGGGCTCTCATCTTAGCTTATTGTGGTCTTCCAGGATTGGTGGAATAAGGCTGTGCTCTTATTGGCTGGATTTCAAGATGCATACATAATTTCCCTTTGAGTAGTGTAAACAGAGGAAGTAAGGGGATTTACATTAAATTAGCAATACACAAACTTAGGACAATAAAGGTTCTGAATTGTCTGGCAAGAAACAAAGACTTAACAAACATGAGATAACCAACATAAGACAAATAAGTCTGGCCAAATTAAGAACATTAACCCCCGACATGCATGGAGAAAAGCTTTGTTGTCACAGCAACCAACTTCTACTAGCGGATACTCAAATATTCTTCCCAGTTTCCAATGATCTGTGGGCTCTAGAGAGCGGTCTTTAGACATGTAGCAGAGGAAGTGTTGCCTTGTTGATCATTCCAATAGTTTACACTAAAACCGTGTGCATGGGATGGAGTGGATTCAAAAAGACTGTTTGATTTTGCATAAGTACTATGACTCTAGCAGAGGGCATGAGAGGCTTGAGTGTAACGGAAGCCCAAGTGCCAGGTAAGCAGTCAGGCATTAAATTAACTGTGGCTGTTACTAATAAAACCCCATTTGTAGGAGTAGGTATGCCCGCAACTTTCATAAGAATCCCTGGATTTTGAAACTTCAAGTAAAGTTACTATGTTGACAAGAAGACCTGAAGTGTGTGTTGTTGTACAAGAAATGGAACTGTACCTCAAATTGTGCCTGCACTGGGGAAGGTGGCAGTGCATGGACTGCTAATTAGGGATGAGCAAGTATAATCGTTACTATTCGGTACTCGCCGGATAGTAACGATATTCAGCTACTCGCTACTCGCCGATGCTCTTGTGATTACTCGGGAGTAGTGAGTAGTCCTTTTACTTTCGCAGTGTATCTCTATATACACTGCGAAAGTAAGCTAAAAGTGAAGAAAAGTTGTTAAAAAATAAAAAAAAACATCATACTCACTTCCTGCACCGGGACCGGAAAACCTCACCTCCGATGATGTGCGGCAAGGACCTGCCATTCTGATAGCCAATGAGATGGCTGGGAGCGATATGGCCAATCAGATGACCGGACGTCACAAACCATGTGATCGCTATCAGCCACCTGATTGGCTAGATTGCCTGGTCTTGAAAGTGCATCAATGACCTGGCAATCTGGCCAATCAGGTGGCTGGTAGCGATCACGTGGTTTGTGACGGCCGGCCATCTGATTGGCCAGATCGCTCCCAGCCATTTGATTGGCTATCAGACTGGCAGGTCCTTGCCGCACATCGGAGGTGAGGTTTTCGGGTCCCGGTGCAGGCGTCAGAAGGTGAGTATGATGATTTTTTTATTTTTTAACAACTTTTCTTCACTTTTACTGTACTTTTGCTGTGTATATATAGATACACTGTGAAAGTACTCGCATTTCAATCGGACTCGCTATATTCGCAATGAGTACCGAGTACCGGGACCTACTTGTTGCGAGTATAGCGAGTCCGATTACTTCAGTACTCGCTCATGCCTACTGCTAATCCATGGCTGTGCAGGCTTGCCCACGACTACTAAGGCCCCACACCATCTCCCCAACATTTAATGTAGTCGACAGGATCACTTTGTGTCCTGGTAAACAAGGTCCTGCTCACAGTGTGAGTGTAATATGGAGTGCCACCACCCATGTGTGACTGTAAAGATGCCTGCCATCGCATGGAGGAAAAAGTCAATCCATTGTAGGAATTTCTGCTGCACTTTAGCGCAAAAGTGTACCCATCATCCAGGTGGATCTGTAAACGCTGCTCAACCCTGGTGAGTGCAATCTGAGGGAGAACCCTGCACGTTGTTGTAGAATGAACTGAGATGGGTGGAGGCCAAGAGAGAATGGGTGGGGCAGCTGGAAAATTCCCCACCCTGAAGGCAGTAGTCTTGAAGATGTCTACTCCCTTGGAAGACAAGGCTATGTGTAAGTGTGTTTGTGATGCCCCTACCATCATGCCCAAAGGTAAGAGGGGAAAGCTTTGCTGAGACCCCAATTTGCATCCAACACAATACAAACTCCAGGCTATGGAGGTGCTGGGTGGATGAAACCCACATTCAGGGCAGTCACCACCTACTGGATGGAGGGAGGAGTTGGGTTAGGAGTGGGAGGCAAAGAAGGAGACAGCTCTAGAGTGAGAGATAGATACGGTTGAGCAGCTGGGAAGCTAGGACTACACGTGGAGTTAAGTGCTAGTCCCAGGGCCTGAGAACACAAATCTGCTGCTAGCTGTCCATCCGGGCAGTGGAGCTAGCTGTAGAAGGGGTACCAAGCCCAATTCAGTTTGGATTCTTCAAGATCAGCCATGAAACTGGAGATCACAGGGCTTTAAGTATAGTGGCTACCATAGTGGACCCTCCCCAGACTCAAGGAACTATATAGGGTTAAGAGGACTAGCAAGACGGTCGCTCACAGAACCTGCAGTCACCTGCTTGCTGGGACTGGCAACAACAGGACACTTAGGAGGAAACAGGGGTAGCAAGTGTCAAGAAGAGAAAAAGCAGCAAGGAAGGCCAATATACCCTGTGTCTTGGCAAGGTGCACTCTGAATGCGTCTGGTCTGGTCAGGCTGTAAGCTTTTGAACTATGTACCCCTGCTGGGTTGTAATCTGCAAAGCACCAAGTAAATGGGAGAGGGCTACCATCTGGCTACTATACCATCATCTCTTGGTGGTCTCCCTATCAGCAGCCCCTGGCCACCTAAAGGCCAGAACTCCCGTTAGATTTTTGCCTTTAAATAACCCCCTTTACAATGATCAGTTGCGGACATGACCTTAAGGAATGGCCACTGTGACATTCCCTGAACTGTTAAACCCTTATGGTACCTTTACACGCCGCCACAACAGGATGGATACCAACGGCAACTTCACGTGCACGAGCACGGGCGAACGGTTACCAACGGGAACCGCACCCTCTTTACACGCCGCCACAAGGTGCGCTACGCTACGCCACATCTACAGCTAGCTACATCGCCGGGTATCGCAAGTAGCCGTCTGTAGCTCAGCGTACCAGCTTTACACACCGCCACCACAGAGTGATCTGGGAGCAACAAAGGCAGGACGTAAAACAAATAGGCGTGCCACAGACCTGTACGCCGCGCCCAAACCACAACCATTGGCCAACACTACGGAGTTGTGATTGGGCACGACGGAAAGGGCGGATGGCCGAGACGTGCCGTACTAGTGAGCGGAGTGTGGCACGGAATAAGCACCTGTGACATGGCGGAGCCTGGGTGACGCCTTAGCCACATTGCAGCTACATCGCCGGATGTCCCGAGTTCCCTTTTGTAGCTTCTTTACACGCCGATACAGCTCGCTACAATCGGCGATGTAGCCATATGTTTATGGGCAGTGCACGGATACAGAGGTATCTGTAGCCGGCTGTGTCGTCCCGTCTTCAGACGCCGCTACTACGGGCGATATTGGCGCGACAAGCTACATTTGTAGCCTGTAGCGGGTTGTATCCATCCTGTTGTGGCGGCGTGTAAAGGTACCATTAGGGTACCTTTACACGCGGCTACATTTCTAGGGTGGCTACAGGTAACTTACTGGTTGCAGTGAAATCATGGAGACAAGGTTCTATCTTGTTGCTGTGTACAAATGGAATAATCTCTCCATGATTTCACTGCAACCAGTAAGTTACCTGTAGCCGCGTGTAAAGGTACCCTTAGAGAGTCGGCCCCATGACCACTGTAGTTTATGGCAGGAAAACTATATGTAAAATGTTTAGAAGGTAAGAACCATTCTTCTCTAGTAACAATAAGTGTACCATCACACTTGGCGACGCATCGGCATTCCCGACAGAGATACCACCTGGTAGGGATCGCTGGTGCATCACTGTTGGGATCACTGGTGAGATGTCAAACAAAGATCTCACCAGCGGCGCAACAAACGATCCGGAATGATACAGAGGTTGTTGGGACCCTGTTCCTCAGACCTGTAGTATTGAGGTCGTTGGTCGTTATCCCTGTCAAACACACTGATGCATGCTACCCAGCGGGACTCCAACGATCAAAAAATGGTCCAGGCAACTCTGACATAACCAGTGATCTCACAGCAGGGGCCTGGTCGCTGCTAAGTGTCAAACAGCGAGATCGCTGGCGAGATCGCTGCTGTGTCACTAAATTTGTGACTTAGCAGTGATCTCGCTAGCAATCTCGCTTAGTGTGACGGGGGCTGTACTGTAAAGCAAAAATGTTGTGAATTTAAGAAATGTATATGTAAATTTGTATCCTCCAGGATGGCTTTGTTGCGACAACCAAGATGAAAGCAATACAGAAACAATTAATTGTAGTCACTAACCAGCATACTATAATGGTACCTTTACACGCCGCCACAACAGGATGGATACCAACGGCAACTTCACGTGCACGAGCACGGCCGAACGGTTACCAACGGGAACCGCACCCTCTATACACGCCGCCACAAGGTGCGCTACGCTACGCTACATCTACAGCTAGATACATCGCCGGGTGTCGCAAGTAGCCGTCTGTAGCTCAGCGTACCAGCTTTACACACCGCCACCACAGAGTGATCTGGGAGCAACAAAGGCAGGACGTAAAACAAATAGGCGTGCCACAGACCTGTACGCCGCGCCCAAACCACAACCATTGGCCAACACTACGGAGTTGTGATTGGGCACGACGGAAAGGGCGGATGGCCGAGACGTGCCGTACTAGTGAGCGGAGTGTGGCACGGAATAAGCGCTTGTGACATGGCGGAGCCTGGCGAATGCATCCAAATCGATGGTAATGGGTCACGCTAGAGCGGTGGCCAGTCACATATCCCGTGTGTATTAAAGTAGCGGTCCGGGGCTATGTGTGCGTAGTACAAGTGTTTGCCTTGTCAGGCACGATCAGCGCTTGTGACAGCCGCGTGTGCCGATTGAACTGAGGTGCGTTTGTGTGCCACACATTAGCGTCTTACAAAAGACAGTATGTGCGTTTTCTGTCAAAAATCTGTGACAACTGTGGCGAAGTATGTGTATGTATACAGGCTGAATGGGGTTTAATATATGTGCTGACAGATGTGAATGTAGTGGATCAGCTTCCAAGGCACCAAGTCAAAGATCTGTGTGACAGTGTATTAGCAAACACCTGACAAGAATATGTCCTGCATCAATGTGCTGTGTGCAGGGGACCCTCTGCCTACAACAAAATAAAGGATCATGTACGCACAATGGCCACAAACACTGTTGGGCAAAAGACTTTCAGAAAAACATGGCTACCCACACATATTGTGTGCACAATCCCAGCCAATAGGTGGCTATGACATCCCAGGCCCCCACCCAACCCTGCATCACATTGCCCTCCTCCACCAAGTAATCAGGCTCACACAGATTATGTTGGATCCAACAGAAAAAGGTTTAATATATTGCATGAATCTTGACCTTGTCTTGTGCAAACAAAATATACATAAAGTAAAAACATTGTAGAATTCAAGAGCAGGTGACATTAATCAGGCAAATTCAATGGATAAGCAAATCACCACACATTGCAAACTGTGCATGGAAAAAATACCAAAATAACCTAAACTAACTAACTAAATAACTACATAATGAAAACTCATGCACATAATGAAAACAAAGATAATGGAAAAGGTCAACCAAACATTAAAGGGGTGCAGCTAACCTGCTGTCACCTTCATTGAAAACACAAAAAGCAACTCCCAGAGCCAGCCACATTATATGGCCTGGTCCTGCCAGCTCACTGCACCAGACCCATTGAAGTAGGAGCAGTAAGCTTCTCTACTGTCCCTGGCCTCCTGCCGAGTGCGGCCATGGCTCTGCGGCTGGAGTGGCACAATCACATGGGCCTCATCACGCCAAGACCCTGGACGGAGCTCCCCTGTTGTAGCGTCTGCATTATCTACATAACCTCCTGGCGTGTATGATGCCCTATCCCTACGACGCAGGAAGTTATGTAGCACACAGCAGGCCACCACTACCGCGTCAATAGACTCCGGTTTCATATGTATAGGTGTATGAAAAATCCGGAATCTATTCGCCATTATCCCAAACGCATTTTCAACTACACGGCGGGCCCGGGATAGCCGGTAGTTGAAAATGCGTCTCTCAGAAGTAAGGGCCCTCTGGGGATATGGCCGCAGTAGGTGTTCCTGAAGTGGGAATGCTTCATCCGCCACAAACGCAAAGTTGAGATGTTCGGTCGTGTGCTCATTTGAGGGTAAGTTTAGCCCACCATTCCCTAGTAGTGTTGCCAAGGAGCTTAGGGCAAACACCCCCCCATCTGAGTTGCGACCGGGCATTCCAACATCCACGTAGAGGAACTCATAGTTGGCATCTACTACAGCCATGAGGATTATACTACAATACCCTTTGTAATTGTAATACAAAGAGCCAGAGTGGGCAGGTTTGGTAATCCTCACGTGCTTACCATCCAATGCCCCGCCACAGTTGGGGAAGTTCCACCGGGTTTCAAACCCTCGGGCCACTTCCAGCCATTCTGCGGCGTTTAATGGCATTTTCATGTAGGCTGGCTGCAGAGCTCTCCAGATGGCCCAACACGTTTCAGGGATCAGGCGGCTCAGCAGGGGCAGGGAGACACGTGACACGTATGTGAGGGATGTCATGGACTGCCCTGTAGCCAGGAACCGCAAAGTGATCACCAACCGCTCAGCAGCTGATACTGATGGGCGCATTATAGTGTCCTGACGCGCTATCATTGGCCCTACACGCTCCAATAGGAAGGTGAAACAGTCCTCGGGCATACGGAGATAGTTTCAGTAATCATCAGGACAGTTAAGCTCCAGCTCCCGCAACAGCTGCATGTGGCCCCGGGTTTCCCGCCTCAGAAGCCAATCACGGGTCCACATCCGCCGCTGTCTGCGCCTCATCAACCTTTCATACCGATCCTGATACCACATTTGCTCTTCCACCAACGCAAGAGCCACGATAACATTGCGGTCATGGATATTCTGCATCCTCAATATCAGCACCTGTAGATGTGAAAGCACAACATGAGTACATAGACCAAAATGTGTGCAAGTCAGCAGGTTCAGCAAGCCACACCTCTTTTCCATTACACACTATAGCCAAGAGGATGGGATCTCTTGTGTGGGCCCAAAACACAACCCTGAAGCAAGGACGGCAAACACCCAGTAGTCACCCCAAACAACATGGCACACGGCGATTGAGAGTGGCCTCCTCTACATCAACGTCAATGGGAGCTCCCAAAATTCACACATCTGCACCTAGGTGAGTTAGAAAGGGACATGTGTCACCAATAATGTTGGTCAAACAGGTCCCATAATCCATTACACAGCCCATAATGTCAATTGATTACAGTAAAAATGAGAAGAATAACGAATGTGACGTACCCCGATATGGAAGGTTGAGGAAGGCTACATGAACCAAACAACATTGCACATGACTGCGGATGGTTACCCATGGTGTAATTGGTTTTTGAAGGTGTCATTTTAAATACACATGTATGCCATGTCTGGCGCCCAACACCTCAAAGCCCTGTGTCATCCCATTCCCGTTGAACACAGTCTCCATTGGCCACAACCAGTATGCAGAAATCGATCCAGTCGACATGAGTGACACAGTTCCGTCTACAGTCATGCATCCATTCTCCTGTATGTTATCTGCAAACAAACACAGCAATGTATCTCAACAAAAGTGTCAAGGCCCACACAAAATGCCGTATCCTAACCCACACACTACACTATATGTCGTCCCCAAAAATACAAACCCCTATATCGGCCGCTACACCAGTCTCCGGCGCTCTCCAAGAACATCAACATATGCACCCCACCCTGCGCCAATTCCATGTGTGTCCACAAAAAGTTACCTAATGGGTCTGGCCAGCAAGCGTAATGTTTGGCGGGATGGGCAACTTTTAAAGGGCCGCCAACCTATCACGATTCAGCGATCTCCACCAATTAGCGGAAGGCAAATCCGCACCCAGGTGCCCCATCAGGATGTGCATTATTGTGTCCGCTGTGATTGGTGTCCCGGACTATAAAGGCAGGTCAATGGCCACTGCTCCGTGTCCAGACGTCGATGTGCATTGAGCTACTAGTGTCCTGTTTGACTTCTGTTGCTCTGACGGTAAGCCTCTTTAGCGGTTTGTAAGAAAATGTAATGAACGCAGCTGGTTCTGGCACAGGCAGCTTAGGCGATGTGTGTATGGCCATGTTTGAAGCGGCATGCAAATATTGAACACGTAATATTAAATATGTGAACCTTATTCTGTGTCGCCCAGTAGCCAGGTAGTGCCTCTACTTATATAGTGTAAGTATGTATTGCACCTTCTGCTTTTTGGCAATGGTAAAAGAGCAAGGTGTTATTTCTTTGGCTGGTACTTCACATCAACATTTCAGGGGTGGTAGAATTGTGGCGGACATTCCAGGGATGTTGGGTACATGTGTTTAAAATGGGACTTCCACGTCTGGAGGAACACCTACATGATCATCTGGGTGCACATTACATGTAGTATGTGCAGTGTTGGCACACACCCAGCCCGCCTTTCTCATATAGTGACCCCTTACCATTGTGGACACTGGCCAGGTACTAGTTAGCACACAACGTGTTAGGTCACATGTTGCCCTCTACAGGTATGTACGCACACACCGTGTCAAGGTGTGTTGCAATAGGTACATTGGGGACTGAAATCATGTTTGAAACATCTGTAGGTGGACACCGATATCCGGGGCTTGATATTGGCAGCATACATGTGTTTGAGTTAGTAGCGGTCTGAGATTGAGAAAATGGCACACTCATGGCCAGTTTCACTCCACAAAATAGCTGCATAGATGATCACTGTAGAAAGTTAATGATTATGTGTATGATTGTGGCAAGTTTTGAAATGTCGGTATGCCTTGTGTTGTGACTGTGTTCTTTTTTTTTTATTTTTTCATCGGCAGATGCCGACGGGTACTGTGGAATTGGAATCCCAGCTTCTCACGGAGTATCAGCGGCACGAATGTTTGTGGCGCAGCTCGCTGCCCGAATATAAAAATCGGGCAGCGAGGGCCGAGGCCTACAGGAGTCTTGTGGCTCTGGCAAATCGCTTGGAGCCAAGGGTAGGCAAGACGTGGGACCAGCATATGGTGGCACTTAAGATCAAAAACATGAGGTCGGCGTTCATGCGGGCTCACATTCAGTACCAGCGTCGTCGCTCAGGGGCTGGAGCAGAGGAGGTACCATCACCTACCCTATGGTACTATCCCCTGTTCACCTTCATCCTGGGCAAGGTTCGCCCGCATCGAACGACCACCAACTGCCCCGTTGCTGCGTCCCATGTAGGCCCGGCTGCATCACCATCTGCGCCACAGGAGGTGGGTAATTGTGTGACAGTGGTGGGCCACAATGTTTCCTTCACATGTGTGCTTCGATAAATCCTTCACACCAAATGTGTTGGCATATTTACCTCCTTGCTGCGGCACACCTTGGGGTGTCAATCTATCTGCCCTCCTTCCATGACTTGCCAGACTTTTCTATTCTATGCTTCCAGCCGTATTGCAATGTTGCTTCTTCCACAACATCTTGGTATGTTTAGGTTAGTTATTTAAGGGTTTCAAGATAGCAGGTGGTTTGTTCTCAAACAGCCACATAGTACCATGTAGTAAATGGTGCTGGCTCACATGTGTGTTGGCTTTGTTGCCAGTGGGTTAAAGGTAATTGAGTGAGGGGTGGATTCTCACCATAAAGGAGTCCTAATGGGAAGGTGCCCAATATGTGTCATTGGCCAGCACAGCCCCCAGTATCAAGGTGTTGTGGTGACATGTCCTAATATTGGATTACGGCTACGTGACAAACAACTAATTATGTATTTAGCTGAGCTCCTGGAATGGTCGAGGTGAGTGTACAGGAGAACCACTGGTGTTGGGGTCTTGAACCTTATTTGCTTTACTGTGTTATTCCTCATTTTCCATTCTGGTAGTTGGCCTTGGTGTGTGTGGGAGTGGTATATACAGTCCTGTTGTGAATGTATACAGTTGATATTGCCTCCACTAATGGTTTCTTTTTTTTTTCCCCACCCACAGGCCCCAGAAGAGGACGGCTCCATTGCCGAGGATTCTGTTGCTGATGATGCTCAGCCCATGACATCTGGGGCTGAGCAGGAGGGCGGGGCGAGTGATGTGGGTCCAGGCCCAGGTCCCAGCTCCGGGATCCGTCGCCGCCGACGTCCTGCACCACCTGAGACGGAGCTGGCGACCTGGGCCCGACGCGTGCTGTTGGATGAACAGCGGACCCACATGGACACCGACGCCCTCTACATGAGCAACAGAATGCGAGGGATGGAGCCGCTCCAGAAAAAGATCCTTCTGAGGGTCTTCCACAATGCCGCTGATGCTGCCGATGATGGGGCCCTTCAATGGGGCTGCCACGTCCCCCCCCCCATGCAACACACCTTGTGGCCCCTTTCACCAGCTGCCCCATCTCGGCCCGTGAGAAGACCGGCCCCGCCACAGTCACCCCATCCCCCCTCAACACATCGTCGTTCAACCAGACGTTCTGGGGCAGGTCGGGGCTGCCCTCAGAGGAGGGGGGATGCGGCATTGTCAGAGCCGACAGAAGAGGAGTAATTTGGACACTAGTAGCCAATGCACAGAATTGGCAGTCTGGACTTTATAATTTCAGGAATCGCGTTTTATATGTTTATTTTGTGGATTGAGTATTGGCCAAAATTTGTGGTTTTTTTAATTTTTTTTCCACAAAAATTCTATTCTTTGTAATTTATGTTAAATTCCAGCCTGGATTAAAATTTTTTTATTAACACAATTGTGTATTCATTTCAGAATAAGGATTGTGGGGGTTTTTGGGGGTGAATGTAATTGTGGCCAATAATAGGTTTCCCCAAGCCACACAATATGGGCCAGTGCTCGCTCAGCAGGATCACCATCGGTTCATTTGGAATGTCTTAGCACATTCACAAAGGGATGTTGTGATGTGCCTCACATAGTTAGGTTATGGTGAGGTTTGGTCACCAAATATTAGTAAGGTCACATGAAGGAGCGTATAACAAAGTTAGAACAGCATTGTATTGTAAACATACATGTGTCACAGACATTTGCCATCATACAAGGAAGGCTTAGGCCAGATGGGGCTAGCCAGTCCACACTTGTGATGGTCCCAATGTGGGACAGTATAGGGATTGTAGGCCAGATGGGGCTAGCCAGTCCACACTTGTGATGGTCCCAATGTGGGACAGTATAGGGATTGTAGGCCAGATGGGGCTAGCCAGTCCACACTTGTGATGGTCCCAATGTGGGACAGTATAGGGATTGTAGGCCAGATGGGGCTAGCCAGTCCACACTTGTGATGGTCCCAATGTGGGACAGTATAGGGATTGTAGGCCAGATGGGGCTAGCCAGTCCACACTTGTGATGGTCCCAATGTGGGACACTATAAGAAAAGAGCCCAACGGGGGCAAAAAAAAAAACAACAATATTTTCACTTTTGCAAGGCAACAAGCCAACGTGTGAAAATTTTAGGGTCCAACAAGGACAACTGTTTGTGGGGCCATGTTTGGCCAGGATACAATGCATCCCTCAAATTCATGGGTGTGAACCATGGTGTGGGTGTAGGTCCGCCAGCATTTGAGCCAGGCGGCCAAGGTCCTGCAGGCCACGCTGTAGAGCCGTGGTCAAACGGGCCACAAATGCCTGATGGGCCTGGATGAATTCCTCCATGGTAGGGGCACCTGTATTGGGAGTAAACACAAACTTTAGTACACAGTCGTCACTGCTGATGGTTAGTCATGACTGGCCGCAACCATCCACTTACCCTGTTCCTCCAAATCCAGTTCACCATCAGACGGGGAGGGAGATGGGGTCAAGCTCCATCCATATGAGCCCGCACGTTCACCATCTGGAAAAAGGGTGAACCAACATGGTTTACTTTGTTTACATAAATTGTTTGGCCCCAGATGAAATTTAAGCAACAGTGTGCAGGGTGTCTGTGGCAACATAACCCACTTACCACCATAGTCACTGTGTGGGGACATGGTCACCCCCGGACTCGCCACTGAGCTGGAGACAGTGGGAGGTGGTGTTACTCCCGGGCTGGGGCTCCGTGGCCACATTATGTGGTTCAGGGGTAACAGTGGTCCTGGGCTACGGGGCAAAGACTCCTCTGGGCCGCCAGGTACTTGCTGCTCCTCGCCCTCCTGTGGGGAGTTGATGTGTTCCTCCAGCAGCCAGGCAGATGGGGACAGCTGGTCACACTCCAGCGGGCTTCCAGGTGCGGACTGGTCCTCCACGTCCTTTGTCCCGGTGGGTGACGGGACGTCTGGCTCCTGAGGCCCGGGGGAAGGTGTTGACCCTGGGGACAAGGGTGCCACTTGAGCCTGATGTGGTGGGGTTCTTGATGGGCCACCTGGGGGTGGGGCATGGGGCCCTTCTTCTGATGAGGATTCAGCATCTAGTTTGAAATTTGAACATAAAAGACGTAATAAGATCATGCCTACACATTGTTGTCCTACAAAGAGCTTGTGTGGGTATGTATTTGACGGCTAAGGCTGGGGTCACACACACACAGATATGTGGCCAGATATTGTTGACAGATCTCTGGTTGCAGTGAAAGCATGGACACATTGTTCCATTTTGAGGCTGTCTCCAAATGTCAACATGTGACCATGATTTGACTGCAAACAGAGATCTGCAAACAATATGTGGGCAGATATCTGTGTGTGTGACCCCAGCCTTACTTAGCATCAACCAGGTGATGCTGGATGCATACACTCATGTTGTATGCATGGACTGTGCGTGTGAGACATTTTTAGGCCTGACTGGATGAGCACAACACTGTGAAGATGTGTTTGATTGTGTAGGCCACACTGTCCCTTGTCATATGTTTCCATCATTTTTTGTGTATTGTGGGACATGCACATGTGGCGGTGTGTGTTTTGGGGCAACAATTACTCACCACGCAGCCTGGCAATCCTGGCACGGATGTCCAGTATGCGACCTGGGCACTTATGCTTCAAGTCAGCGATCTTTTTTTGGATCGCTTTGACTGTCCTCTGTACCCCCAGTTGGCAGAGCAGGGCCCGCTGGATCCGCCGCACGGTGCACCGATTGCGCAGCCTGGGGTGGCGGTGGTGATGGTGGCCCCAATAGTCCCGACGGTCGCACTGATCAATGAGGATGATCAGCTCCGCCATCCCCCATGTTGTGGCGCGGTGCACGGCTGCCATGACTGCTATGGTGTGTGCAGAGGCGGGGCTGGCACCTTGCAGGCAGAGTGAAAATGAAACCAACGTCATGACGTCATTACGACCGCTGTGGGGGTGACGCACCTTTATAAGTAGCCCAACACGCAGTGACTCGCCCGACACACTTATGCGGCCCCTACTGCAGAAGACCCACAGTGCAGTCCGTACAACACGGCTCTGATCTGTCTACTGGGTAATCTCCTCCGATGTGCTATGGGATTGTGTGCATCTGTGTGCGCGCTGCGCGCACTGCCAGACCCGGAACACTTCTACGGCAGCTGCTGTGCAATAAGCCAGAGCGGTACGTAACACACACTTGTGCGCTGTGTCCCGCATTATTCGTTATCATGTTGATAGGATGTGCACACTGTATGTAGATCATGGGCCATTTATGATTTTACGTTCAAGTGTGTGTCCGCGTAATTGTACTACTATCTGATCGTGCATACGGCGCGTATGTGTAGTGCTGAAGGGACAGCTCATCCAAGATGGAGGGCTGTGAGGCAAGGGCCAATCGTAACGCAGCATCTTCCACCAATGATCGCTGAAGGGGCGCGGTATCACGGAGCATGGGTGACGCCTTAGCCACATTGCAGCTACATCGCCGGGTGTCCCGAGTTCACTTCTGTAGCTTCTTTACACGCCGATACAGCTCGCTACAATCGGCGATGTAGCCATCTGTTTATGGGCAGTGCACGGATGCAGAGGTATCTGTAGCCGGCTGTGTCGTCCCGTCTTCAGACGCCGCTACTACGGGCGATATTGGCGCGACAAGCTACTTTTGTAGCCTGTAGCGGGTTGTATCCATCCTGTTGTGGCGGCGTGTAAAGGTACCATAAGGGCCCTTTACACGCCGCGACGGCAGGCTGGATACATCCCGCTACAGGCTACAAATGTAGCTTGTAGCGCCAATGTAGCCCGTCGTAGCGGCGTCTGAAGACGTGACGCTACAGCCGGCAACAGATACATCTGTTTCCTAGCTCTGCTCGAAAACTGATGGCTACAACGCCGATGGTAGCGAGCTGTATCGGCGTGTAAAGAAGCAACGGAAGAGAACTCGGGACAGCCTGCGATGTAGCTGCAATGTAGCTAAGGCGTGACCCTGGCTCCGGGTTTCCGCGCCCCCTTCAGCGATCATTGGAGGAAGCTGCTGCATGACGATTGGTAGTCGCTGCATAGGGAGGCATATTTAAGGAGCTGACGAGTCACACTACACAATCGCTCGAGCGTGCTGTATTACTCAGCCTCCTGCGTTGCCTGCCCAATCAGGATGTTATTGCTTCGTCCTATCAGCGTACGGACGGCTCGTAATCCACAATTGTGGCACGCCTATGTGCTGGCCCTGCTGCACCAGGTACGCCCATAGTAGCTGGTTATAGCGGTGTGTAAATGAGCTACAGCTGGCTACTTGAGACACCGGCGATGTAGCTAGCTATAGATGTAGCGTGGCGTAGCGCACCTTGTGGCGGCGTGTAAAGAGGGTGCGTTGACCGTTTGTAACCGTTTGAGCGTGCTCGTGAAGTAGCGGGATGTATCCAGCCTGCCGTCGCGGCGTGTAAAGGTACCTATAGTGTTAGTATTTGGCCGCAAAAGAGGGGAGAGTGTGTCAGGTAAATGTTCCTGTCTGTGGCCATTATATTTACCCTGCAGGCAGTCTCCTAGTCAGAACAGACAACAAGAAACGAAGTTAACTGTGGGGATAAATGGTTAGTATGCAAACAAAGACTCTTGGTGGGAAAATACATTTTCCTTTTTGAGTCCAGCCAACAGATTTAATGGCCTAGATTGGCTGTGTTTCTGGTATAGTGTAGACTTGCATGGAAATGTTATTATTTTGCTTACTGCTCTATTTAACTGTAAGGGTACCTTTACACGCGGCTACATTTCTAGGGTGGCTACAGGTAACTTACTGGTTGCAGTGAAATCATGGAGAGATTATTCCATTTGTATACAGCAAGAAGATAGAACCTTGTCTCCATGATTTCACTGCAACCAGTAAGTTACCTGTAGCCACCCTAGAAATGTAGCCGCGTGTAAAGGTACCCTAAAAGTGTTGATATATCTATTACTCAAGCTATTGTATAATGTATGTGTTAAGGGTTCCAGTACTGAACCATCTGTGGTTTATTGCAAATGGCCTCTGCAGAGGATGGGTGTCCACATAAAGGATGGACGGGTGAAATAGGTAGGAAGTCCCCTTATGGGTGCCAGACCCATAAAACGGAAGAGCTTGTGTTGATATCTACTACCTCTGTGCAAAGGTTATCATTTACAAAGGGGGAAATTAATATAGAAGGATTAATATCTAATATATAATAATCAATCGGCTCTGTCACAACTTCCGGCATTTGTGTTTCTATCCCACAATCCACCGCGGCACCATTAGTCGTGCAGGCATGCGGCCACAAACTGCGTCTCCACAAGTGACAAACACGTCACCGCTATTTCGTCGGGAGATCAGTAGCGCTAGCCGCTGATTTCCCGACGGTTGCTGCGGCTCATCTCCTGCCGCAGGGAGGTCAGTGGCGAAGCAGCCGGGAGATGAGCAGCGCCAGTCGCTTATCTCCTGGCTGCTCGCTTCAGAAGTCTGCTGACTGCCATATTGGAACACCCAAGCTATGGGTATTCCGATATGGCGGCCGGGATTCAAATCCCCTGCCAAGCCTCACAGCATCGCTCATTAGCTGAGCACCCCTGGGACTCAGCCAAAGAGCGGCGCGGGATTTAAATCTCCCGCCAAAGCCACGCAGAACTGCTCATTGGCTGAGCTGCCTCCGGCTGAGCCAATGAGCGGCGCTGGATTCAAAGCCGCGCGGCACCACTTGTTGGCTGAGCCGACGCCAGCTCAGGCAATGAGTGGTGCCGTGCGGCTTTGAATCCCATGCCGCTCATTAGCTGAGATGACGGCAGCTCAGACAATGAGCGGTTCCGAGTGGCTTTGGCGGGGGATATGAATCCTGCGCCACCATACAATGCTAACCACTGAGCTACTGTATACAGTGCTAACCACTGAGCCACAGTATACAGTGCTAACCACTTAGCCACCATACAGTGCTAGCAACTGAGCCACCATACAGTGCTAACCACTGAGCCACCATACAATGCTGATCACTGAGCTACCATATATTGTGCTAACCTCTTAGCCACAGTATAAAGTACTAACCACTTAGCCACCATACAGTGCTAACCACTGAGCCATCATAGGAGTGCTAACCATTGAGCCACCGTCTACAATGCTAACTACTGAGCCACCGTATACAGTGCTAACCACTGAGCCACCATACAGTGCTAATCACTGAACCACAGTATACGGTGCTAACCACTCAGCCACCATATACTGTGCTAACAACTGAGCCACCATACAGTGCTAACCACTAAGCCACCATACAGTGCTAACAACTGAGCCACCATACAGTGCTAACCATTGAGCCTCCGTCTACAATGCTAACCACTGAGCCACCGTATACAGTGCTAACCACTGAGCCACCATACAGAAGAGAAGACTCTACTATTCAGCAGCTATTTCTATGGCACCTGTATACCTGTATACTCTCTGAGGTACACAGCACTTTCTGGAGAGAGGACTGTACTATTCAGTGGCTATTTCTATGGCACCTGTATACCTATATACTCTCTGAGGTACACAGTACTTTCTGGAGAGAGGACTCTACTATTCAGCAGCTATTTCTATGGCACCTGTATACCTGTATACTCTCTAAGGTACACTGTACTTTCTGGAGAGAGGACTCTACTATTCAGCGGCTATTTCTAAGGCACGTCAGCACCTGTATACCTGTACACTCTCTTATGTAAGATTTTTTATTGGCCAGGTCTTACTTGGCCTCAGATTAAGAATCTCAGGGCTTAATACCAGCTGGCAACACAAAACTGGTGTTTACCTCTTATTACCCAGCGTGCTGCTGGAAGAGCTGGTAAAGCACTGGAAATAGTGCTACAAAGATTGTGCCATTTTCAGGGGCGGCTGTGGCCTTCTATTCTTTAGTGTGGGGGACTAAACCAAAGGGCCCTAACTCCACTGAGAATACCAGGCATCAGCTGCCTAGTTTTACCTTCGCTGGTAATTAAAAAAGGGTGGAGCCCAACATTTTTTTGCCAGCCAAGGTAAATTAATCAGCTGAGGGTGGTAGCTCATAGCTGTCCGCTTTCACTAGGCTAGACTTAAAAATACTGTGAAGCCCCATGCGCTTTTTTAAATTATTTATTTATTGAACATTTTATGATGCAGGTTGGTTGCCATACACTATATATATGGCAACCAAGCACACTCAAAGTCCAGATTGTGGAAATGAAGTCTGACTGCAACAGCCAATCACAGAGGCACTCAAAGAGTGTGAGGGTATGTGATTGGCAGTTTGGCTGAGAGTGCATTGCAAGTAGCCTAATGGGCGGCCCTGGAAGTTATTTCAGTGGTAGACTGAGCAGACATGGAAGTGATTCAGCAGCAGCACAGGAGACTGAGCTGACCTGGGAGCAGCAGCAGGAGTCTGGTAAGCTCGATCTACCTGTTCTTCTATCTATATGTCTTCCTAGGTTCTATCACTCAGAGAATACAGCTGTATGGCAGATCAGTATGCAAACAGACTACATCATATTTGTATATGACCCACCCAGGGCCGTGGGGTACCTGGTTCCGGGTGTTGATTCACGGGGGATGTCACTGAGGCCTGTGCCGGTCCCGTGGCCCTTGTGGTCACTGAAAAGAGTCAATAAAAATAATAAAAGTAGTTTGTGACGCCACCTACGGTTCCGGTATGGTTACCGGTGCTGCGGGTCAGACCTCCGGGGTGATGTTTGGGCAGCAAGATGGTTACTCTCCCCGTAGGTGGAGCGGGATGCCCGGGGCAGTTGTAGTAGTTGTTTTTACACAGGGAGGCAGCCTACCACACGACACAGTCACTTGTCCTTTTCACTGTAGCAAGTGTGCGGCTCATCAGGCGAGGGAAATAAAGTATGTTACACAGTCTTTAACTCTGAACGGGTTTAATTACAGTACCTCATGTAAATTAACAGGTGTTACAGTAACTCGGGTCTCTCTCTGGCGTAGGTAGTCACCAGGGAACTGGAATGCTTCACTTCGGATCCTCGGTAGTGTGCCTGCTGTTCCCTTCCAGTCCCTCACTGTGCTCTCTTCTACCTCCAGCATGTAGCGCCTCCACGCGCAGAGCCTCGTGCCAGCTCCCACGGGTCTTCGGTGTAGGACTCCCTTTTAGGTCCCCTTGAACCTAGTTCAGTATGCCTTTTAAAGGGATGCGCCGGGTCTTTGGCTGCGACTTCCTACAGAAGCTCGGGGCCTCCGGTTTAATGGCTCAGGGATGAATATCCGCACCGTGTCCAGATCCGGTCCTCTGCCTGGAACCAGACCCCTCCGGTCGGTGGAAGTAGCGTGTCTTGATTCGGGCGCACTGCAACGCCTGGTGCCTCTAGGGTTTCCTTCTCTCTCACTATTTCCAGCCAACTCTTTAACTCACACTGAATTGAACTCTCCTCCCACACGTATACTTTTCTACCCCAACTGACTCCTCCCATGGGACTGGGTCTTCCCTACCGTGGGTTTACCCATGGTCCTCTACGCTAGGGTGTGTATGAATGGGTGTTGTGAGCATCCTTTATGTACTATCCCAATTCCCTTGGTCACAGGAATATTGCACACTCTTATTTGGGTGCAGTACCCCTACGTGGTGTCCCGACCAGTGGGTGCCACATATACTGTTCTTATGCAGTTTAAGGCAGTTTGACCATGTTCTCAGCTATCGCTGCCTTTTTACAGCCCTCCCATATCTCCTTGTAGGGTGCAGCAGAAAATTACTCGTGTTTCCTATTTACTTCCATTGTACTCATTACGAGTATAGAGATTACAAATATTATGGTACTTGCTCATCACTATCTAGAACCTCATTATCACCCTCTGTAATGTTACACTCCTTGTCCTCAGAACCAGCATCTTCCTGCCCTGATTGCAAAGTCACATAGGCATCTTCTTCAGGTATCTGAGTTTCATCTTCCTCAGCCTCATTGTCTCTACCAAAAGTTGATAGTTTGGTAATGATGGTCTACATTATGCTCTAACCCTTATTCGTCCGGCCATGGATCCAACTCACAAAGATTTTATGCATCAGTGCAAATCACTTCCTTTTTTTGACTCAGTGAAGCTTTGGAGCAGACATCTGATTCTCAAGCTATTGTATGCATGAACAGCTCTGACTCGGCCATCTGTGTTTACCCACAGTCAGCAGGGCGGCTGGAGACTTGTGACACATGAGGAAACTCGTGTGATTGGGGTGACACCTGTAAAGGTGGCTTCACACCAGGCAACGTTGTTAGCAACATCGCCGGAAAAGTGACGTCACAGCGATGTTGCTAGCGACGTTGCGCTGTGTGACAGCGCGACGCGACCGCGTTTTATCGCTAGTCGCAGGTTGTCAGGTTTACGGGAAGAACTGTAAACCTGACAACCTGCGACCTGCGATTAGGCTGGATCGCGCCGTGTGACATCGCCAGAGCGATGTCAGCGGCGATCCAGCCTATACCGCAGCGTTGCTGCAGATCGCTCGCTGGGCTGAGCCCAGCCCAGCGAGCGATGTCACCGCCCGCATCGCTGCGGCATCGCCGGCCGCAGCCGTGCTGTGTGACAGCTGGCCAGCGATGTCGGAACCGAGCGGGCACCCGCGCATCGCTTCCGACATCGCTGGCCAGGTTGTGCTGTGTGATGGCACCTTAAGGACTTTAGTGTATGTTCTGCTGAAGTTGAGGTGGAGGAGAGGCCACTTGATTGAGTGCTTGATATCCATTGTAGCACCTGCTCTTTCTGAGCCTCATCTGCAAGTTGATGTGATGTGCTGCTTCCTAAGAAAGGGTTAATACCAGACTGTCCACTAAAAGATGACATTTTTGTTTCCCTAAAAGCCAGTTTGTATTGAGCAGAACTTTTGGTTACTTTATTACCTACCCCACGGACACCAAGCATTTTCCCCTTTCCTATATGCCTATACCCTTTCCACCACAATCACAGCTTTTACCACACATATTTGATGGTTACAGATCAGAGAAATTCAGTTGTAGGCTGAAAAAAATCTGAGGATGTGAATCCAGCAGACCAGATTTGCCAAAAACTGATACTATGAAATATTTCAGGTTGCAGGCTGGATGTTGCACTTGCCATATTTGGTGCAGATGTTGACACAGGCACCATTGTACCACAAGGGAATTTACAAAAAATGATACTAGGCAAAAACTGTTGTTGCTACCTGGATGTAGCACTTGTCAGATGTGGCACTAAATTGTTTTCAGCACAGAATCAACGCAGCTGTTCACACAAGCACTACTGTAGAACAGGGAATTTGCCAAAGACTGGTTCTAGGCAAAAAAAACGTAGTTGCTGCCTGGATGTGGCACTTGGCAGATTTGGCACTAAATGATTTTTACACAGATTTGGTGCACATGTTGACACAAGCACCACTATACAACAGGAGATTTGCCAGAAACTGGTGCTAGGCAAAAAAATGTGGTTGCTGCCTGGATGATGCACTTGCCAGATTTGGTGAAAGATGTTGATACAGGCATCACTGTACCACAAGGGATTTGCCAAAAAATTATACTAGGCAAAAACTGTGCTTGCTGCTTGGATGAATGGATGAATGGTTGCTAACCTTGCAAATTCTCTGTGACTATTTGCCCTTAATATGTGCATCTGAAATAGCTGAGACTTAGCCCAGTCTCCTGTTATTACCCTGCTGTGGCATATCTTTGGAATCTCCTCACCTTTTATTTTCTTTATGTGTTATTACCTGTATGTGTGCTTTTAATCAATAAATGTTAATTATTTTTGGACAGTAACATCTGAGTAGTTTCTACAAAGTAAACAAGTGAAGTGGAGTGTCCCATTATCGTCCAATTATTGCCCTATAGCTGAGAGGGTTAGTCATGTATTGATCATGAAGCTCATACATGTTTTGCAGGCAATTTACTGGTGGAACATATTAATAACTGGATGTAGCGCTTGCCAGATGTGGCACTAAATGGTTTTCAGCACAGAATTGGTGCAGCTGTTCACACAAGCACCACTGTAGCACAGGAGATTTGCTAAAGACTGGTTGTAGGCAAAAACCATGGTTGTTGCCTGGATGTGGCACTTAGCAGATGTGGCACTAAATGTTTGGTGCACATGTTGACACAAGCACCACTATACCATTGGGAATTTGCCTCAAAATGGTACTAGGCAAAAACTGTGGTTGCTACCTGGATGTGACACCTGCCAGATGTGGCATTAAATGGTTTTCAGCACAGGATTGGTGCAGCTGTTGTGGCACCCCAGGGTCTAAGTGCCACAGTGTCATTATTGCCCCCAGGTGATAGTGTCATGCTTGAGAGCAATGGAAGGACTTCACACCATACAGACCCAAAGCACACAACACCTTCTGCCGCCAGGCCCTAAAGGGGGAGACCTAAACCTGGGTTCAGGGTGAGCCCCCCTATAAATTCTGGTCTGGGGCAGAGTTAGTTAGTTCAGTTCCTGGATGGAAGGTGAAGAGGATCTGTTGACTGGTAGCTGCATTACGCTCTTCCCAGGATAGCTAAGCCTAGCTTGAGGGCCCAAGGCAAGGGTCTGAGGAAGTGGAGAGGAGCCTTGGGAGAGGTGCGGTACCATGCTCACCCCGGACAAAAGTGCCATAGAACGGACACCAGAGTCCGAGGCTGTGCAGGGCCTAAAGAGCTGGCAACCAATACCGGAAGGTGGGGGAGTTCCAAGTTCCCCAGCCACACTGTGCCCGGAGGCAAAGCAACATAGAGAGTTCAGTAGCAGAAGCCTGAGACGTGGGGCTAGAGAAGGACTCGAGTTGACTGCCATACAGCAGGAGCCTACACACAAAGCACAGTAAGGAGGCCTCAGAACTTGCCGGATGAGGAGAACCCGAGTTTCTCTCAGGTGCAAGGACTCACCATTTCATCACCTGTTGGAGTTACAGTGCACCAGTAATAGGACTGAGGAACCAACAAACCATGAGTCTGTCTGTTGCTTTGCTCCTGCCATCCTGCACCCTACACCCTTACTACATCCACTTCCCCAGGGGTCTGCTCCGCCTTTGGGAACTTCTCCATCCCATCTCCCCATCCATTATCCCCGGAGGTTCTGCAGCAGCGGTCGCCACTTATAGCCACATACCATGGGTGACGTCATGAATAACTATCCCTTTCATCGCCCCTTTTCCCTACCATGCCAGAGAACTTCCCTTTTTAAAACTGCACCCAGGGCCACGGAGCCGGGTTTCGACCCCTGTGACTCCCCAGAGCCCCTAATTAGCCCGGTTTCGAGTACCGCATACCCTGAGCGACATAGTTTTGCTGGCATCACAAACAGGATCTCGTGCTTGACGTATACGGGTACTGTGTGCCACGAATTTTAATGAACTGCCTGTTTTTGACTGTCACCATTACTGAATTGCGAGGAGTGCGGGAGGTTGAGGGGGCATGTCTTCATGGGTGGTACCCTCCAAAGAGCGCGAAGCAAGGCCCAACCTGTGCTCTGTCGATATCCGGTGGGGATGAGGAACCCTATCCCACCAGCGGAACTACAGCTGAACATCCCCACGGAAGTGAAGGATCTAGAGGCTTAAGGTTCACTTAGGGGGAGGAAAATGTCGGAGCAGGGAAGCGAGGACCCTACACAGGGGGCAATCACAGCCAATCTCACTGTACCAAATCCAGCCCTAGTAGTAGCCGGAGCACCAGCTACCTCCGCGGTTGGAAGCCATGTCACCGGTAATGCCGTACTCGCCAGGGGCGACGAGGTTGCCGCAATACTCAGGGGAACCAAATACCCTGATAGACTTCAGGGAGAGACTGGACAGTTATTATAGAGTGTACCCCCTTGACGGAAGATCACCAAGTCAGCATACTAATGGGACAATTGACCGATGTAGCCCAGCAGAAGGTAAAGTCTGTCGGACACTGACAAAGATACTGTTGAGCATGTAATCGACAGGCTGAAAGTTACTTTTGATACCCGGTACCACTGCAAAAGTGAAAATGAGATTCTTTGGGTGTAGACAAAAGCCACAGGAGAGTGCATGGGACTTTGCATTAAACTTACAGGAAGCGCTCAGGGCATTGAAACAGACAGACCCTAAACTGGTGCAAAAAGAAAACAAATTGTTGATTGACCAGTTTATTGATGGACTCCTATCTCCTGCCCATAGAGTGCAACTGCGTATGATGGCTACACAGAGCCCTGATCTGGACTTTGTGCAGTTTAAAGACAGAGCTATCCGTATATTGCAAGAAGAAGCACCCCGTGATCCCGAGCCTGCACCGCACCTGGCTATCATCTATCATCAGCAGGGGACGCAGGATCCACAGGCCATGGTGGGGGAAAGTGAGCAGACTATGGGGCATATCAACAATGAGGCTCTAAACTTCATGATGCATTTTTTGGTGCTTTTTCAAAAACGCATGCGTTTTTGTAACATGGGGCCCTATGGGAAACGCATGCAAAAACACATGGCACTAAATGGTACAATGCGTTTTCGCATGCGTTTTTGCTTGCATTTTTTAAGGCTGCTCCAGACCTAACAGCAAAAATGCAAGCTGTCAAAAATAACCTTAAAAAACGCAGCCAAGTGTGACCCTAGCCTAAGAGTGTAGCTGAGATGGCTAAGGCTATGCAAAAGATGCAAGGATTCAATCAGGTGCAGAAGATCGAGTTGGCTTCCAGCAGAGATGATATCCCGTGGATGCAGTAAGGTGATCCCCTGTAGAGTGTATATAAAATAAACAAACATGTGGCGCCAATCTAAGCACGTTACCAATGTAACTCTCTGGTGCCCTTTTAATGAAGTTTTATGCACTCACCTCTTGCCATAAAACTTCAAGCATATGGTTTTTCCAAAGCCTCCTCACGCTTCGGATATTTATCCAGGTCTGCTGCTTGCCTTGAATTGATCCTGCGTTGTGTCCTCCATTTCTATGGTGGCCGCGCTCCCTGTGGTAATGATTTTAAGAACTTCTTGTTCACAAATAAAATGTATTGCTCAAAACATACAAAAAAATAAAAAACGGATACAACGCGTTTCGGCGGGGACAACTGACTTCCTCAGGTATCTGAATAAAAATACATATGACACTTTGCTTTATATGTAAAGGATAATTACAGCTTGCTAGTTATGGGTATAACCACACCTGTCCAATCAGTCTCATTGTCCGCTTCAGCTATAGTGCTTCATTACATAGTAAAAACAAACATCCTCAAACAGCAAATCACTACACTAAAAACCACTAAGAACATTTATCAATAAAATTTCTATCCACAAAGAATCTTGAATTACAGAAAAGGTAACAAAAAAAGTAAATGTTTTAAAAAGTTTTTTTACTATAAAAGACCCAAAAAATCTTTCCTGAGGTTTTTTTTTTTTTTTAAAGGGACTATATGTATGTATGTATATATATATGTATACATATAATCCCTTTTAAAATAAAAAATGAAAAAAAAACCTCAGGAAACATTATATATTTTGAGGCAGTGAGGGAGATCGTATGCGAGGGACGATATATATCCCCCAGAATGTGCACTGTAACGTATTGAACCCCGTATGGAGTGCAGGATAGGGGGACGATCCACTCCTTCCACTCCGTGTCTTGGGAGGATTCCCCAGAGGGAGGCACGGGCTTGTAATGGATGCCACCCACACCTTTCGGGTGAGGCTGTCATTTTAATTGTCTGCTGCCAAATTGGATGCTTTGTCTGGGTGCATGCACGTCACTGTATAAAGAATCCACGCTGACACAGTTGTCAATGTAGAGCTTAATGACAAAGACCTTTTATTAAGGGAGCAGCTAGCAGTTTTATTACTTATCCTTAAAGGGATGTGCAAAGGGGTGTTACTAGATAATTACGTCATTTTATGCTAAATATACATTTTATTCTGGAAAACATTTAATTATATTCTCTGCGTGTTAGTTAGTTTAACTAGCCTTGAAGTGAACATTTAGTCCGAAGACATTCTGATAAGACTTTCAGTACGGCTACCTCTAAATCAAAACATTTATATAAAATCAGAGACACAGAAAACCCAAGGGTGGGAGGGAAGAAGGAGAGAGAGCTTAGCTAGGGGAAAGAACAAGGCCAACAACCAGGCCTCGAGCCTGGAAGATTTGATTTCTGAATGACTACATACTAATATAAATTATTAACTATTTATTGCCATACCATTCCCCCGTTTGGAGACATTCAAAATCTTACCCAAAATCCTTGCCCTAGGTGACAGAGGGGGAAAGGTAGAGGGGAAGTAGTCTTCACCAATATTGGGACAACCATAACGTCTAACCATAATGACAATCGTAACGCCATTGTAACTGGACTTGCCGCACCCTAAACTGTTATCTAAGATGATGTCTCACCTTTCTGTTTAATACTACTGAAATACATAGTAAAAGTTATACACACAAAAATATGGAGATTATATTTACTAAAATAGGTTCTAAACATAATAAAAATGAATGCTGCTCCCACAGTTCCCTTCTCCCGTGGCAATGAGTGAATGCTCCAACCAAAGTTCATGCACACAGACCTACTCAGGTACATTCTCCTCCCCTAGTTGACGGAGCCGGTCTTCCTACACCACTTCACCAGATTCCCCACAAAGGTCTGTCCATTACACCATCGGATGGACACAAACACTCACAAACCATGGCAAACAAGGAAACTATACGAATGCCGCAATCAAATACCGGTCATAATTATCACTCAACTGTTAGTCATTATATTTGCAAAATATAAAGGGGGGGGGGAAAGAGGCGCAATAGTGCCCTATCACTAGTGACACTAGTGTGAAAGACGGTGGTGCTGTGTAGCCGCTCACCTGGTCCAGTTGTGGTCCCCACAACTGGTTTGAAGGCGTTTAGGAATCAATGTTCCAAGCTGCTGCAGGACCTCCACCTACCACTGGATAGTGGTATGTTCCAAAAGAAAATGATGGGAGTGATGGTGTGTCACGGTCCGCGCTGCTTCTGGGTTCAAAATAACTCACCAAAGAGCCCAACAACTTTTAATCCTCTTTATTCCTCCTCTTCCTACGCGTTTCAGCGCCACACCATATCCTTGAGGAAGGCGCCGGGTGTGGCGCTGAAACGCGTAGGAAGAGGAGGAATAAAGAGGATGAAAAGTTGTTGGGCTCTTTGGTGAGTTATTTTGAACCCAGAAGCAGCGCGGACCGTGACACACCATCACTCCAGTCATTATATTTGACATTCTCCATAAGTTGGTCCTCACTACGGTCTAATTCAGGAGGACATGGTCTCGTACCAAGTCAATGTTGCTGGTGGAAACTTCAGCCTTGCCTAAAATAAGTCAGTCCTTGATATTCAAAAAATAAAGGTGTCCTAAGCGGTCAGTGTCCCTTGGGATGTTTATATCCATCGCATATAGGCCAGTGTCTGTAGTAAGAGACATTCGGTAGTTCTCCTGGGCTCGTCTGCCTTGTAGTGTCGATCTTGGATCTAGTTGGGCTGCCATTTGAGCTCTTCAGCTGTTTCAGTCATCCGCAGAATTTTTGACGTTTCTTCTGACCATCACTCCATCTCCAGACTGTGGGAAGCGACTTCGGTCCACAGTAGCTGGACAACATTTTCAACCATAATCTCATAAAAATTTGTACCATTTTCATAGCTATCTATGACATAGTAATAGCCTGCAAAACAAAAACAAATCACAACATTTTACTTATAACCTTATAACCTTAAGAATATAGGTCACCCCCCTTGAGCATCTTATCATCTAATATTACGTATACACACCATCTTTCAAGAAAAAGATATAAAAAGAATATGGTATCAGTTCTTGACTTACCTATAAATGAAAAACAATCATCCCTAAGAGAAGAGGAAGAGATATACTATATATACAGAAACATTACATTCTTTGGGTTCGTGAAAAACAAATCATCAATTCTAAATCATACACTTATGGTTCATGTCAAATAACTTCTATATAAGGATCTTATATACAATCAAAAATCATTTTCTATTGATTAAAATTAATTATCACCCAAGATAGTTCATGGAAACAAAAACATAAGATTTACACAATTTATAAATGATATACCCACTCCTAATAGTACCCAAGTAATGGCCTTAAAGCTGGGAACCTACCTAACCAGGGGAGGTCAGCACCCTCTTGAAACACCTGTGGTGCCCCCGCTCCACGTCGACTCACCCTGTCTGTCCTTAGCCTATCACTGATCTTATATACCTTTTTCAGTTTGTTTGTAATGTGTTGTTTAGTCCATTACCTTCCATAAACATATACCGCAATTGTTCAGTCAACATATATATGAGGGTCACTAGATACACTGTCAATAGTCCGTAATTGAAACAAGTCTCAGCAGGTCTGTCAGAGCACAAATAAACAATATGATACAATGTAAAGCCAAACAAATATAACATATAGTATAACATTAGACAATATAATTACTGTATACTTATCATCAGTGGTCTCTTCTGCTTTTCTGAAAAACAGGTCAAAAAGGTAACTTGATATCTGGGAAAACTTCCAATTATTTATTACTAGTAAAAAGGCAATTGCATCGGGAGCGCGGTGAAATGAATTGTGTGTATAGAGGCGGGTCAGTGGGTAGCAGAGTATACAGGGGGCTCTGTGGTAGCAGAGTATACAGGCGGGTCTGTGGGTAGCAGAGTATACAGACGGCTTTGAGGGTAGCAGATTATAGAGGCTTCTCTGTGGGTAGCAGAGTATACAGGCGGGTCAGTGGGTAGCAGAGTATACAGGCGGCTCTTGTGGTAGCAGAGTATACAGGGGGCTCTGTGGGTAGCAGAGTATAGAGGCGGCTCTGTGGGTAGCAGAGTATACAAGCAGCTCTGTGGGTAGCAGAGTATACAGGCGGCTCTGTGGGTAGCAGAGTATACAGGCGGCGCAGTGGGTAGCAGAGTATACAGGCGGCTCTGTGGGTAGCAGAGTATACAGGCGGCTCTGTGGGTAGCAGAGTATACAGGCGGCTCTGTGGGTAGCAGAGTATGCAGGCGGCTCTGTGGGTAGCAGAGCATCCAGGTGGCTCTGTGGGTAGCAGAGTATACAGGTGGCTCTGTGGGTAGCAGAGTATACAAGCGGCTCAGTGGGTAGCAGAGTATACAGGCGGCTCTGTGGGTAGCAGAGTATACAGGCGGCTCTGTGGGTAGCAGAGTATGTAGGTGGCTCTGTGGGTAGCAGAGTATACAGGCGGCTCTGTGGGTAGCAGAGTATACAGGCGGCTCTGTGGGTAGCAGAGTATACAGGCGGCTCAGTGGGTAGCAGATTATAGAGGCGGCTCTGTGGGTAGCAGAGTATACAGGCTGCTCTGTGGCTAGCAGAGTATAGAGGTGGCTCAGTGGGTAGCAGAGTATAGAGGGGTCTCTGTGGATAGCAGAGTATACAGGCAGCTCTGTGGGTAGCAGAGTATAGAGGCGGCTCTGTGGGTAGCAGAGTATACAGGCGGCTCTGTGGGTAGCAGAGTATACAGGCGGCGCAGTGGGTAGCAGAGTATACAGGCGGCTCTGTGGGTAGCAGAGTATACAGGCGGCTCTGTGGGTAGCAGAGTATACAGGCGGCTCTGTGGGTAGCAGAGTATGCAGGCGGCTCTGTGGGTAGCAGAGCATCCAGGCGGCTCTGTGGGTAGCAGAGTATACAGGCGGCTCTGTGGGTAGCAGAGTATACAAGCGGCTCAGTGGGTAGCAGAGTATACAGGCGGCTCTGTGGGTAGCAGAGTATACAGGCGGCTCTGTGGGTAGCAGAGTATACAGGCGGCTCTGTGGGTAGCAGAGTATGTAGGTGGCTCTGTGGGTAGCAGAGTATGCAGGCGGCTCTGTGGGTAGCAGAGTATACAGGTGGCTCTGTGGGTAGCAGAGTATACAGGCATCTCAGTGGGTAGCAGATTATAGAGACGGCTCTGTGGGTAGCAGAGTATACAGGCTGCTCTGTGGCTAGCAGAGTATAGAGGTGGCTCAGTGGGTAGCAGAGTATAGAGGGGTCTCTGTGGATAGCAGAGTATACAGGCAGCTCTGTGGGTAGCAGAGTATAGAGGCGGCTCTGTGGGTAGCAGAGTATACAGGCGGCTCTGTGGGTAGCAGATTATACAGGCGGCTCTGTGGGTAACAGAGTAGACAAGCGGCTCTGTGGGTAGCAGATTATACAGGCTGCTCTGTGGGTAGCAGAGTATACAGGCAGCTCTGTGGGTAGCAGAGTATAGAGGCGGCTCAGTGGGTAGCAGAGTATAGAGGGGTCTTTGTAGATAGCAGAGTATGATGTGGCGGGAGGCTGGAGGGGTGAGGAGAGATGCGGCTGGAGCGGCGACATCACCGCTCGGCGGCAGGACGTGGCTGCGTGCTAGGGCTGATCGCCGCTCCAGTCACAGGCCATTGTCCTCTGCGGCTGGGTGGGGGCTGCAGACAGGGATCAGTCCCTCCCCTCAGGTCACACATGTGACCTGAGGGGAAGAAGCGGATTGGGCGCTCTGTGGTAAAGACAGGACGGCCATCCGATTGGTCCAGGATGGCGAGTGCGAAATAGGCCCGATGCTATTGCATCGGGAGCACGGTGAAATGAACAGGTGCCGTAGAAATAGCTGCTGAATAGTACAGTCCTCTCTCCAGAAAGTACACTGTTGTTGCGGGATAAATATGGTGTATATGGTGGCTCAGTGGTTAGCACTGTATACTGGGTCAGTGGTTAGCACTGTATGGTGGTTGAGTGTTTAGCACTTTATACAATCGCTTTGTGGTTGAGTATACGGTGGCTCAGTGGTTAGCAGAGTTATATGATGGCTCAGTGGTTAGCACTGTATACGGTGGCTCAGTGGTTAGCAGAGTTATATGGTGGCTCAGTGGTTAGCAGTGTATATGGTGGCTCAGTGATTAGCACACTATACGGTGGCTCAGTGGTTAGGAGGGTATACGGTGGATCAGTGGTTAGCAGTGTATAAGGTGGCTCAGTGGTTAGCAGTGTATAAGGTGGCTCAGTTGTTAGCAGTGTATAAGGTGGCTCAGTGGTTAGCAGTGTATACGGTGGTTCAGTGCTTAGCATTTAATATAGTTGCTCAATGGTTAGCAGTGTATGGTGGTTCAGTGGTTAGAACAGTATATGGTGGGTCATTGGTTAGCACAGCATATGGTGGGTCAGTGGTTAGGCCAGCATATGGTGGGGCAGTGGTTAGCACAGCATATGGTGGGGCAGTGGTTAGCACAGCATATGGTGGGGCAGTGGTTAGCAGAGTATATGGTGGGGCAGTGGTTAGCACTGTATATGGTAGTTAGCACAGTATATGGTGGCTCAGTGGTTAGCACAGTATACAGTGGCTCAGTGGTTAGCAGTGTAAATGGTCGGTTAGTGGTTAGCACAGTATACGGTGGCTCAGTGGTTAGCACAGTATAGGGTTGGTTAGTAGTTTGCAGAGTATACGCTGGCTCAGTGGTTAGCACAGTATATGGTGGGTCAGTGGTTAGCACAGGATATGATAGCTCTGTGGTTAGCACTGTATATGCTGTCTTAGTGGTTAGCACTGTATATGCTGGCTCAGTGGTTAGCACAGTATATGGTGGATCAGTGGTTAGCAGATTATATTGTGGGTCAGTGATTAGCAGAGTATATGGTGGGTCAGTGGTTAGCACAGTATACGCTGGCTCAGTGGTTAGGCCAGCATATTGTGGGTCAGTGGTTAGCACAGCATATGGTGGGTGAGTGGTTAGCACAGCATATGGTGGGTGAGTGGTTAGCACAGTATATGGTGGGTCAGTGGTTAGCAGAGTATATGTGGAATGGGGCAGAGCGGAGGCAGAATGGAGTGGAGCAGAGTGGAGTGAGGGAGATGAGGGGTAGAATGTAGTGGAGCAGAGCATGTGCAGAAAGGATTGGGGGCAGAGTAGAGTGGGGCAGAGCGGAGGCAGAATGGAGTGGGGCAGAGTAGAGTGGAGTGAGGCAGATCAGGGGTAGAATGTAGTGGAGCAGAGCAGGGGCAGAATGGAGTGGGGGCAAAGAAAAGAGGTAGAATGTAGTGGGGACAGAGCAGAGGCAGAATGTAGTGGGGGCAGAGCAGGGGTAGAATGTAGTGGGGACTGATTAGGGGGAGAATGTAGTGGGGACAGAGCAAGGGTAGAATGTAGTGGGGGAAGATTAGGGGCAGAATGTATTGGGGGCAGAGCAGGGGTAGAATGTAGTGGGGACAGAGCAGAGGCAGAAATGGAGTGGGGGAAGAGCAGGGGTAGAATGTAGTGGGGGCAGATTAGGGGCAGAATGTAGTGGGGGCAGAGCAGGGGTAGAATTTAGTGGGGGCAGATTAGCGGCAGAATGTAGTGGGGGAAGAGCAGGGGTAGAATGTAGTGGGGACAGATTAGAGGCAGAATGTAGTGGGGGCAGAGCAGGGGTAGAATGTAGTGGGGACAGATTAGGGGCAGAATGTAGTGGGGGCAGAGCAGGGGTAGAATGTAGTGGGGACAGATTAGGGGAAGAAAGTAGTGGGGGCAGAGCAGCGGTAGAATGTAGTGGGGGCAGATTAGGGGTAGAATGTAGTGGGGACAGATTAGGGGCAGAATGTAGTGGGGGCAGAGCAGGGGTAGAATGTGGTGGGGGCAGATTAGGGGCAGAATGTAGTGGGGGCAGATTAGGGGCAGAATGTAGTGGGGGTAGAGCAGGGGCAGAATGTAGTGGGGGCAGAGCAGGGGCAGAATGTAGTGGGGGCAGAGCAGGGGTAGAATGTAGTGGGGACAGATTAGGGGCAGAATGTAGTGGGGGCAGAGCAGGGGTAGAATGTAGTGGGGACAGATAAGGGGCAGAATTTTGTGGGGGCAAAGCAGGGGTAGAAATGAAGTGGGGGCAGAGTGGAGTGAGGCAGAATAGACAGAAGGAGATCAGGGGTAGAATGTAGTGGGGAGAGATTAGGGGCAGAATGGAGTGATGGCAGAGCAGGGGTAGAATGTAGTGGGGACAGATTAGGGGCAGAATTTTGTGGGGGCAGATTAGGGGCAGAATGTAGTGGGGAGAGATTAGGGGTAGAATGTAGTGGGGAGCGATTAGGGGCAGAATGGAGTGGGGGCAGAGCAGGGGTAGAATGTAGTGGGGGCAGATTAGGGGCAGAATGTAGTGGGGGCAGAGCAGGGGTAGAATGTAGTGGGGGCAGAGCAGGGGTAGAATGTAGTGGGAACAGATTAGGGGCAGAATGTAGTGGGGGCAGAGCAGGGGTAGAATGTAGTGGGGACAGATTAGGGGCAGAATGTAGTGGGGGCAGAGCAGGGGTAGAATGTAGTGGGGGAAGATTAGGGGCAGAATGTAGTGGGGGCAGAGCAGGGGTAGAAATGGAGTGGGGGCAGATTAGGGGCAGAATGTAGTGGGGCAGATTAGGTGCAGATTGTAGTGGGGGCAGAGCAGGGATAGAAATGGAGTGGGGGCAGATTAGTGGCAGAATGTAGTAGGGGCCGAGCAGGGTAGAAATGGAGTGGGGGCAGAGTGGAGTGAGGCAGAATAGACAGAAGCAGATCAGGGGTAGAATGTAGTGGGGACAGATTAGGGGCAGAATGGAGTGGGTGCAGAGCAGGGGTAGAATGTAGAGGGGCAGAATGCCCTTCCCCCCACACCCTCCGGTGTTTCCCCTGGGCTGTATTTGCCCCTGCACTGTGTTTGCAGCCCTTGCCCCCTCTGTGGCTTTCTTACCCTTCTTCCCAGCAGTGTTCGATGAATCCAGAGCCTGCAGTGATGTCTAAGTCCTGTGAATGATCACATGACTCTGACATCACCAAAGGTCCTTTTGCCTTAGGAAACTGAGGATGTTCGGAGTAGAGATGCGGGAGCAGCAGGAGAGGTGGGGGGTCTATGGGTGATAGGAGAGCTGCGGGGGCAGCAGGAGAGGTGGGGGGTCTATGGGTGATAGGAGAGCTGCGGGGGCAGCAGGAGAGGTGGGAGGTCTACGGGTGATAGGAGAGCTGCGGGGTCAGCAGGAGAGGTGGGGTGTCTATGGGCTTTGTTTTAGCTTCGCCCCCCGCTGTCATGGAATGTCGGGGTGAGCAGCAGTGGAGCGGAAGGATGTGGCGTGAGGATGTGGCGGGGGAGCGTGTGAGCATCGGGGGAGCGGGAGGAAATGGCGGGGAGCGGCGGGCGGTGCGTGGAGGGGGCGGCAGCATGTTTGCGCTTCCTTGATAGCGGCACAGTGGCCGGAAGCGCTAAACTGCTGATTATGTATATAGATACACCTACCATATTCTTATTTACATGTATATTTACGCATTTACCTACTCACTCTGCTTCAGAACATTTTTAACCAATATATTAGACATCTTATGGTATTTTATATAGGAGAGAGAGATCCACACCTACTTGGACATGTTTATAACTTTTCTCTCCTTGTCCGCACCCTATTTGCATTTCTTAAGGCTTGTGGAGCAGCTGCTGCTTCAAACTCTTACCTTTCTGAGTTGTGTTGTGTGTAGGAATAATGCAGGATTGTACACAAGGCCTTACCTGTAACCAGGAGCGAACCAGGAAGTATTCATCTGACTATACTCGTGACTGGTCGAGGTGTATGTGGGGCCAAGCAAAGACTATTCTAACTTTTGTTGAAGAGAGACGTCATCATGGCCTGTCCTTTTTCCCATCCTTCAGCACAACTCCCTTGTTGTTCTTTTAGTATTTTTAACATACTTTCTCCCTTCTCTTTCACGGACCATATTAATGTGAGACTGTGAAAAGACGCAACATCTTTAATCACTATATACCGGTGTCTCTATCCCAGCAAATACTTATGCCACGGTACACCAGTCTTCCCTCCTTCTTGGAGAGGACGCCTGTCCTTATACTGACAGCCTGCGTTCCCGTATTAAAGCGAATGCGTCCTAACAAATAATCACAAAACCACAGTCTTGATTGAGTAGAGATGCAATAATCAAGTCACCTATAACTGATTAACACCCAAATTATAGCTTAAACCCAAGTCTATATGCTTCTATCTTGGCTATAACCGTCCACCCCTCAAGACTACCACTGTCAACAGGGTTGTATAAAGGGGAGTCAACTGGGATACCTTCAGTGAGCCGGGCATTAAAGTTTATTCTGAACACTCTTAATAACCAAAATTTTTCTACACAGGGAATAATAAAAACTCTAAAAGGTATATGTTGTGAAATGACTAAAGCTTACTTAATATGCAGAACAATAACCATTGCATTTACCCTAAGGCGGCCCCTGGACATACCACGTGTGGAACAGTTAAACCCAAATTCAATAGCCACTTCTGCAGAGCACCTTGTGACCCCATAATAAATATATCTAAACCTCTCTCATTTAAGTGTACTCCATCTGCACCTTCCAAGTCTGTGTGGCAGTGTGAAAAACCACCCACCACCGGCATAAACCGCTCAACAGCTTTGTTAAAGCATTTCTGATCAGATTCTAGAAAACCTGAACCACCAGAAAACCAATGCAGGCGGGGAATGATTTCTGAAAAAACTATAGCAGTCTCAGGGAATATAGAATGGACAATTTTGATGTCATGTTGAACTTTCTGCAATAAATCTGAAGTACGGACTTTTCCAAGATCATTACCTGCCAAATGGATAATAATAAGATCCGGTACGAGAGAGTGACATATCAAGTCCACCAGAGTAGAATATAAAGAATTCCAGCGCATTCCCCTATGTCCATACCACCGTATATGGATAGAATCCTTGGGAAAAAGTACATTTTCTGAATACAGACGTCCGTGGGCCCTTTTCTCTGCCCAATAGATATATGAATGTCCAACAATCCAGACATGCTTGCTAACGGCTCCTGTAGCCGCCATATTACCCCTTATAAGAGGACAATTTTCGGAAGACACTAAGGGTGTCAATACCTTTGTGCTAGGGGTTTCCAAATTAGAAAATTGACTTGATAACTGTAAGCTAAAATACACATCTACTCAGTATTTGTCTGTCGGTAGATATTTCTGTATAGTAATGTCCCTTTTCTCCACAGAGTCAGCAGAAATAGCAAGCTTCACACCTTGCTGGAATCAGTCAGTCAGAGTCAATCTGAGGACTGGGACTGGAATGGTGGTCACCAAACAGATAAAATAGATAAACATCAAACTGTGTCGGCCCCCTCTACACCTCAGTGGGGCTACAACTGGGTCATATACCATTCTTACATATACTTCTTGCAACAAGACTCCTTATATCACTATCATTAACTGGACATGTATATTCTGTCTGAACACCTTGAGTACTGGAGAAGTGCCAGGGATTGCTATATAACCAGTTTCTTCTCGTGCATATGGCACGTCAGTAGAACGATTTATTATCCAGCCAGGCATGTCATCTGGAGAGAACGGAACAATCTCATCACTACCAAAATTTACGGAAATTACGTACCCGTCCATCACCGCAGCCAGGACTACACTCCATCCTTAGCTTGCGCGCACGGGGTGGGAAAACCATCAGCCATTTCAGAGGCTGGAACACCAGTAGTGGAATAACCCATTGGCCCCCTTACACCAGGGAAAACCATCAACCCTATCATAGATTGACAAATCATCAGCCCTATCCCCTGGGAATAGAGCTGGACAGCCAGGGAAACAGAATCTCCCCATTCAGCCCCGTCTCTCCGTTCTCCGTGCTTTCTCTCTTTCTATGTTTTCTATATATTGAAACTGTAGCAATGATAGCACTGACATAAACACAGATAAACTCAGGATCAGGTTGCAAGAACACAAATAAGGCAGACAATTAAGGAATTCTCAGGACTGGGTTACAAGGGCTAGGACTTCTCAGATCCGGTCATCTATGTCTGAGCCTGACAGACAGCTACCTTCATCATCCCTGCACGGAGTTACAGGAGGGTCTTAGGTAAGATAAATCATTTTGTTACCTCTTTGTAGCCTGCAGGTCTACCCCTCGTGTCTGGTCCGTCCTGGGAATGAAGGTTCAGTTGTGGCTGTCGTCCCCTGGATGTCTCGTCCTAGCACGTTGGGCACCAACTGTAATGGATGCCTCCCACACCTTTCGGGTGAGGCTGTCATCTTAATGGTCTGCTGCCAAATTGAATGCTTTGTCTGGGTACATGCACATCACTGTATAAAGTATCCACGCTGACACAGTTGTCAATGTAGAGCTTAATGACAAAGACCTTTTATTAAGGGAGCAGCTAGCAGTTTTATTACTTATCCTTAAAGGAATATGCAAAGGGGTGTTACTAGATAATTACGTCATTTCATGCTGAATATACATTTTATTCTGGAAAACATTTAATTATATTCTCTGCGCGTTAGTTAGTTTAACTAGCCTTGAAGTGAACATTTAGTCCGAAGACATTCTGATAAGACTTTCAGTACTGCTACCTCTAAATCAAAACATTTATATAAAATCAGAGACACATAAAACCCAAGGGTGGGAGGAAGAAGGAGAGAGAGCTTAGCTAGGGAAAAGAACAAGGCCAACAACCAGGCCTCGAACCTGGAAATTTGATTTCTGAATGACTACATACTAATATAAATTATTAACTATTTATTGCCATAACAGGGTTAAATGCTAAGCTAGAATACTGGGTGGGGTTCTCTGTGTGAAGCTTCGGTCTGAGGGAAGACAGATGAGGCTAGTGAGCGGCCAGGTCAAGAGGTTGTGTGCTGATACATCACGGCCTAGCCCAGAGGGCTTGATCTCGGTGAGACCTGGACCGGAGAGAACCTGTGATAAGGGACCGAGTGCCAATCTTATGGTTGTATGAAGTGTACCCTGCTGCATCCCGGAACCCGGAGGTTTGTGCATAACCTGAACTGTATCAAGAAACCCGTGTGCTGTGGAAACAATTACCTGGGTCACTGCCTTTTGTATTGACAACCCCCAGCGCCATCCACATATGGTGGAGAATGCGGGCAATAGTGACAAAATGGAGGAACTACTAAAGCAGTTGGTGATTACACAGCGGCAACAACAGGAGCAGTTTCAACAGCAGCAGAAAACTAATGAGCTGCTTCTACAGCAGATTGTGGCACTGCGAGACACGCCACCTGCGCTTACCCCGGAACGGCGTGAGGCCCGGGATAGGGTCCGCTCGGCATTGCGGAAGCTGAGTTGGGAGGACGATGTGGAAGCTTTCCTCACTGTCTATGAGTGCACAGCGGAGCGGGAAAACTTACCAGCCTACCAGTTGGCTGAAGTGGTGGCTCCATTCCTGATGGGCGACACGCAGAAGGCATATTTTGACCTCAGTCGGGAGGATGCTCAGGACTACGGGAAGCTAAAAGGTGAGATCCTTGCTCGACTGGGGGTTAATACTTATGTGAGAGCCCAATGGGTGTTTTCATGGACCTTTGTGGAGACCATACCTGCTCGGTCTCAGGCCTATGACTTGCTGCAGCTAGTGAAACGGTGGCTCCAGCCTGAGCTCTTGTCTCCGGGCCAGATGGTGGAGAGGGTGGTGGTCGACCGGCTGGTACGGACTCTGCCAGTCGCTATACAGCGTTGGGTTGGGCAAGGGGACCCGGGTAACCTGGACCACATGGTTAGCCTGATTGAGCGGTATACAGCCACCCAGGAGTTCGTGTGGGACTCTGCCCCAGTGCGTCTGTCACGACCGCCCCCGGAGCCAGGAAAAGGCACATGTGCCTCTACTGGGGAAAATAAAAATCAAGCTCCCGCTGAGCGGATAACCCGGAGTGAGGCTGGCAGGAGGCCAGGTTCCCCTAGATGGGGCTCCAGGACTGGCGGTGCTACTGCTTTGAGTTGCTGGCGATGCCAAAGGCCAGGACATGCGGCTGCCTATTGCCCCCTGACTGTTGAACCCATGGACTGCGGGTTTTCATGCCGGGTGTCTCTTTATGCTAGCACCGTGCTCGCCGCAAATGCGGTTGTTCCCGTAATAGAACCACATCTGTGCCTGGTGCGCGTCAATTGACATAGAGTGGAGGCTCTCTTGGACTCCGGCAGCTTGGTGACTCTAGTTCATGGGTCGTTGATCCCCAGGTTGGAGCCCACTGGAGGGAAGGTCAGGGTCATATGTATACATGGTGACCTCTGCGAGTATCCGACAGCGGAAGCGCAAATGCGGTCATTCCCGTAATAGAACCACATCTGTGCCTGGTGCGCGTCAATGGACATAGAGTGGAGGCTCTCTTGGACTCTGGCAGCTTGGTGACTCTAGTTCATGGGTCGTTGATCCCCAGGTTGGAGCCCACTGGGGGGAAGGTCGGGGTCATATGTATACATGGTGACCTCCGCGAGTATCCGACAGCGGAAGCGCAAATGCGGTCGTTCCCGTAATAGAACCACATCTGTGCCTGGTGCGCGTCAATGGACATAGAGTGGAGGCTCTCTTGGACTCCGGCAGCTTGGTGACTCTAGTTCATGGGTCGTTGATCCCCAGGTTGGAGCCCACTGGGGGGAAGGTCGGGGTCATATGTATACATGGTGACCTCCGTGAGTATCCGACAGCGGAAGTGACCTTTTCCACTCCATGTGGAGAGGTAAAACATGTGATCGGAGTGGTAAAGACTCTACCTTACCGGACTGTGCTGGGAAGAGACTTGTCATTGTTTTGGTCCTTATGGAATAGGAAGAGTAACCCTCTGCGAATAACAATGTGTCTGGGTGCAGAACCCGAAGATCCTGAGTCAGGGATACCTGCCGTAGGGGTCTCCAACCTAGGGATAGAGTGTAACCCCGATAGGTTTCCCCTAGAGGTATTGGCAGGAGAGGTCGAGGAGACCCCATCGTTCCAGGAGCTGGAAGTGACCCGGGGAGCATTTGGGACAGCACAGCTACAGGATCCTACCCTGACCCGGGTACAGGAAAGGGTAATAGAGGTAAATGGGGTGGCTCAACAACCGGGGGCAAAGACTGTTTTTCCACGCATGGTGGTCAACCAGGAGTTAATCTATAGGGTTGACAATATCCGGGATGAGGTCGTGGAACAACTAGTAGTGCTGCAGTCACACCGTCGGGCGGTCCTCGAGATGGCCCATTCCCACCTGCTAGGGGGGCATCTTGGGGTCAAAAAGACGCAAGACCGCATCTTGCAGCGGTTCTTTTGGCCTGGTATTTATGCAGATATCCTGAGGTACTGTGAATCCTGACCGGAATGTCAACTGACCACACCCATCGCTAGCTTCCGCAGTCCACTGGTACCTCTACCGGTTATAGAGGTGCCTTTTGAACGGATTGCAATGGATTTGGTGGGGCCTATTGTAAAGTCTGCACGGGGCCACTAACACATACTCGTGATCATCGATTACGCCACCCGATACCCGGAAGCGATTCCGCTACGCCACACCTCGGCTAAGCTTATCGCACGGGAGCTGTTTGCTATGTTCTGTCGCCTGGGGCTGCTTAAGGAGATCCTTACACATCAGGGGACTCCTTTTATGTCCAAACTGACAAAGGAACTGTGTAAACTGCTGAAAATAAAACAGATGCACACATCGGTGTATCATCCACAGACCGACGGGTTAGTCGAGCGGTTTAATAATACCCTTAAATCCATGCTAAAAAAGGTGGCTGCCAAGGTTGGGAAGGATTGGGACATGTTACTGCCCTATTTGATGTTTGCCGTCCGGGAGGTACCACAGACGTCTACGGGATTTTCACCCTTTGAGCTATTGTACGGCAGGCATCCTAGGGGGTTGCTGGATGTAGCCAAACAAACGTGGGAACAGGAACCAACTCCATATAAAAGTGTAATTGAGCATGTTGCTAAAATGCAGAACTGGATCACAGCGGTCATGCCTATAGTAAAAGAGCACCAACTGGATGCCCAGGGAGCGCAAAGTCGCACGTATAATAAAAGGGCCACCATCAGGTCCTTTAAGGTTGGGGATCGAGTATTGGTCTTAGTGCCCACTGCCGAGAGTAAACTCTTGGCCAAGTGGCAGGGGCCATATGAAATCTGGGAAAAGGTGGGAGAGGTAAATTACAGAGTATACCAGCCTTGGAAGAGAAAACCCATACAGCTATATCATGTCAATTTGCTCAAAGCCTGGAAAGACCGGGAATGCATGATCATGGAGGCAACCCCGGACGTGTCACCAGGGGACCCTCCACCATCGGCCAAGAGGGGGGCCGAAGAGGTGAAAGTAAGTGACACCCTCACTAAGCCACAGCGATGGGAGGCTCAGAAGTTGGTGCAGCAGAATCCGGATGTATTCTCCAAACTGCCCGGCCGTACTTCCGTCATACACGATGACATTGTCACCGTGACTCGGGTGAGGGTGCAAATTAAACCATATCGTGTACCCGAGGCCTGAAGGCAAGCCATCGCAGTCGAAGTGAAACAAATGCTCAAACTAGGATTAATCGAGGAGTCAAAGAGTGAATGGGCTAGCCCCATTGTACTGATTCCAAAGCCAGACGGATCGCTACGATTCTGTAACGACTTCCGGAAATTGAATGAGGTATCGAAATTTGACCTTTATCCAATGCTCCTGGTGGACGAGCTAATTGAAAGACTGAGGAAGGCCCAGTATTTCACGACGCTCGATCTGACCAAGGGTTACTGGCAGGTGCCGCTGACAGAATCGGCCAAGGAGAAGACCGCCTTTGTCACACCGGAGGGCCTCTATCGTTATGTCGTCTTGCCTTTTGGGTTGCATGGGACCCCAGCTACATTCCAAGGTTAATGGACATAGTTTTTAAGCCCCATCAGAAGTACGCATCCGCGTATTTGGATGATATCATCATCTTCAGTACCGATTGGCAGACCCACTTGACCCAGGTACAGGCAGTGGTGGATTCACTCAGAGCAGCGGGCCTGGCAGCGAATCCAAAGAAATGTGCTATAGGTATCGAGGAAGACTGGTACCTGGGGTACGTGATTGGAAGGGGGGTTATCAAACCCCGAATAAACAAGATCGAGGCCATTCAAAATTGGCCCCAGCCGGTGTCTACCAAACAGGTGCGATCATTTTTCGGCATCGTTGGGTACTACCGATGATTCATACCTAATTTTGCTGAGAGAACGGTGGCCCTGACCGATCTGTTGAAGGGGAAGAAGTCAGTCATGGTATGCTGGAATCCCCAAGCGGAGGAAGCGTTTCAGTGCATTGTGCGGACAGCCGGTCCTCATCAGTCCCAACTTCTAGTATACCTTCATTGTGCAAACGGACGCCTCAGAGTCAGGTCTGGGTGCTGTACTTTCACAAGAGGTGAACAGAGAGGAACATCCGGTCACCTTCTTAAGCAGGAAACTTTCCCCAGCAGAGAAAAATTATATCGTAGTGGAGAAGGAGTGCTTGGCTATTAAATGGGCCTTGGAGTCCCTACGCTACTATTTGCTTGGGCAATGGTTTCGGTTGGTAACGGACCATTCTCCCCTCGTCTGCATGAGGAATGCTAAAGAGAGGAATGCTCGGGTCACCCGATGGTTCCTGTCCCTCCAAAATTTTAGTTTTTCGGTGGAACATCGGGCTGGGACATTGCAGGGCAATGCGGATGCCCTGTCACGGGCACCCTGTATGGTGTCAGATGTTCAACCCCACAAGTTTGAACAGAGGGGGGGCTATGTGAGGCAGTGAGGGGGATCATATGCGAGGGACGATATGTATCCCCCAGAATGTGCACTGTAACGTATTGAACCCCGTATGGAGTGCAGGATAGGGGGACGATCCACTCCTTCCACTTCGGGTCTTGGGAGGATTCCCCAGAGGGAGGCACAGGGTTAAATGCTAAGCTACAATACTGGGTGTGGTTATCTATGTGGAGCTTCGGTCTGAGGGAAGACAGATGAGGCTAGTGAGCGGCCAGGTCAAGAGTGTGCAGAGGTTGTGTGCTGATACAACATGGCCTAGCCCGGAGGGCTTGATCTCGGTGAGACCTGGACCGGAGAGAACCTGTGATAAGGGAACGAGTGCCAATCTTATGGTTGTATGAAGTGTACCCCACTGCGTCCCGGAACCCGGAGGTTTGTGCATAACCTGAACTGTATCAATAAACCGGTGTGCTGTGGAAACAATTACCCGGGTCACTGCCTTTCGTATTGACAACCCCCGGCGCTTCCCCACAATATATATACTAAATTCTTTCCACAATATCATTGAGGCCATTGGGATGCATTGTTTGAAGGCAGTAAATCCAATATGTCTCTTTGCGATTAAGCAGAGAATTTCTATTGACCGTTTCCACAGGTATTGGTTCTAGAGGCGTCACCATTATATTAAAATGCTTCTCTGCAATACCCCCGAAAACTGAAATGTTGGTCTGGTGTAGGGCAGCAATAGGCTTAGAGGGCGAGATGACCAAACCCTGGTAGAACCTGTGGGTAGAACCCGTGTACTCAGTCAGTAGGCCCACTGTCCTGAAAGCCAGAGGGGTAGTTGATGTATGCAAGGGAAGGGTACCAGTCCGCATCCTAAATTGCAGGGAAGAAGTGACCCTGCCAAAGTATGCTGCACAGATACAGCATACAAGGGTGAAAAGAGACTGAGACATCACACACAAGGAGGGAAAGAGACAGCACACACAAGGTGGGAGAGAGACAGCGCACACATGAGGGGAAAGAGACAGCACAAACAAGGGGGCATAAATACAGCACGCATGCACTAGGAGGCACAGACACAGCATACAAGGGGGCACAGATACAGCATACAAGATGGAAAAGAGATTCAGACAGCATACACAAGGAGGGAAAGAGAAGGCGCATACGGGGGGATAGAGACAGCCCACAAGAAAAGGGGAAAGGGAGAGCACACAAGGGGAAAAAGAGACAGTGCACAAGGGGGAAAAGACTGAGACAGCACACACAAGGGGGAAAGAGACAGTATACACAAGGCGGGGAAAGAGACTGAGACAACACACACAAGGGAGAAAGAGACTGAGACAGCACACACAAGGGGGAAGAGTCAGCACAAACAAGGGGGCACAAAGATAGCACATGCACACAAGGGGGCACAGAGTTGGCTTACAAGGGGAACAGACAGTGCACATGAGGGAAAAGAGACTGAGACTGCACACACAAGGAGGAAGAGACAGCGCACCCAACGGGGGAAGAGACTGAGACAGCACACACAATGGGGAAAGATACAGTGCACAAGGGAAGGGGAAAGGGTGAGTGTACAATGGAAGGGAAAGAGATAAGGGTGAAGAGACTGAGACAGCACACACAAGAAGAGAAAGAGACAGCCCACAAGGGATGGGGAAATGGAGAGTGCACAAGGGGGCACAGAGACAGCGTACAAAGGGAAAGCGCACAAGGGGGCATAGAGACAGCATGAAAAGGGGAAAAGAGACAGTTCACAAGAGGGAAAAGAGACTGAGACAGCACACACAAGGGGGTAAAGAGACTGAGACAGCACACATGGGGAAAGAGACAGCACACACGGGGAAAGAGACAGCACACACAAGGGGTAAAGAGACAGAGAGCACACACGGGGAAAGGGACAGCACACATGGGGGAAAGAGACAGCACACACAAGGGGGAAAAAGACAGCACACACAAGGGGGAAGAGACTGAGACAGCACACACAAGGGGGAAAGATACAGTGCACAAGGGAAGGGAAAAGGGAGAGCATACAAGGGAAGGGAAAGAGACAAGGGGGAAGAGACTGAGACAGCACACACAAGGGGGGAAATAGACAGAGCACAAAGGGGGAAGGAAACAGCCCACAAGAGATGTGGAAAGGGAGAGTGCACAAGGGGGCACAGAGACAGCATACAAAGGAAGAGTGCACAAGGGGGCACAGAGACAGCATTCAAGGGGGAAAAGAGACTGAGACAGCACACACAGGAAAGAGACAGCTCTCAAGGGAGGAAAGAGACAACCCACAAGGGAAGTGGAAAGAGACAGCGCACAAGGGGGCACAGAATCAGCGCACAATGGGGAAAAAAGACAGTGTACAATAGGGAAAAGAGACCGAGACAGCACACACAAGGGGAAAGAGACTGAGAAGGTGCACAGAAGAGGGGAAATAGACTGAGACAGCACACACACAAGGGGGAAAAGAGATTGAGACAGGACACACAATGGGGGAAAGAGACAGCTCAAAAGGGAAGGGGAAAGAGAGAGCACAAGAAGGAAAAGAGACTGAGACAGCACAAGGGGAGAAAGAAACAGCACACACAAGTGGAGAAAGACTGAGACAGTACACACAATGGGAGAAAGAGACAGGTCACACAAGGGGGAGAGAGACTAATACAGCATACAGCATACAGAAGGGGGAAAAGAGACTGAGACAGCACACACAAGGGGGAAAAGAGACAGCCCACAAGGGGGAAAGAGACAGCCCACAAGGGGGAAAGAGAAAGCCAGCAAGGGGGGGAAAGAGACAGCCCACAAGGGGGGAAAGAGACAGCCCACAAGGGGAAAGAGAAAGCCAACAAGGGGTGAAAGAGACAGCCCCCTAGGGGGAAAGAAGCCACCATCTAGTATGTATATGTACAGTTAGGGCCAGAAATATTTGGACAGTGACACAATTTTCGCGAGTTGGGCTCTGCGTGCCACCACATTGGATTTGAAATGAAACCTCTACAACAGAATTCAAGTGCAGATTGTAACGTTTAATTTGAAGGGTTGAACAAAAATATCTGATAGAAAATGTAGGACTTGTACACATTTCTTTACAAACACTCCACATTTTAGGAGGTCAAAAGTAATTGGACAAATAAACAACCCAAACAAAATATTTTTATTTTCAATATTTTGTTGCGAATCCTCTGGAGGCAATCACTGCCTTAAGTCTGGGACCCATGGACATCACCAAACGCTGGGTTTCCTCCTTCTTAATGCTTTGCCAGGCCTTTACACCCGCAGCCTTCAGGTCTTGCTTGTTTGTGGGTCTTTCCGTGTTAAGTCTGGATTTCAGCAAGTGAAATGCATGCTCAATTGGGTTAAGATCTGGTGATTGACTTGGCCATTGCAGAATGTTCCACTTTTTTGCACTCATGAACTCTTGGGTAGCTTTGGCTGTATGCTTGGGGTCATTGTCCATCTGTACTATGAAGCGCCGTCCAATCAACTTTGCAGCATTTGGCTGAATCTGGGCTGAAAGTATATCCTGGTACACTTCAGAATTCATCCGGCTACTCTTGTCTGCTGTTATGTCATCAATAAACACAAGTGACCCAGTGCCATTGAAAGCCATGCATGCCCATGCCATCACGTTGCCTCCACCATGTTTTACAGAGGATGTGGTGTGCCTTGGATCATGTGCCGTTCCCTCTCTTCTCCAAACTTTTTTCTTCCCATCATTCTGGTACAGGTTGATCTTTGTCTCATCTGTCCATAGAATACTTTTCCAGAACTGAGCTGGCTTCTTGAGGTGTTTTTCAGCAAATTTAACTCTGGCCTGTCTATTTTTGGAATTGATGAATGGTTTGCATCTAGATGTGAACCCTTTGTATTTACTGTCATGGAGTCTTCTCTTTACTGTTGACTTAGAGACATCTGAGAGTGTTCTGGACTTCAGTTGATGTTGTGAACGGGTTTCTTCTTCACCAAATAAAGTATGCGGCGATCATCCACCACTGTTGTCATCCGTGGACGCCAAGGCCTTTTAGAGTTCCCAAGCTCACCAGTCAATTCCTTTTTTCTCAAAATGTACCCAACTGTTGATTTTGCTACTCCAAGCATGTCTGCTATCTCTCTGATGGATTTTTTCTTTTTTTTCAGCCTCAGGATGTTCTGCTTCACCTCAATTGAGAGTTCCTTTGACTGCATGTTGTCTGGTCACAGCAACAGCTTCCAAATGCAAAACCACACACCTGGAATCCACCCCTGACCTTTTAACTACTTCATTGATTACAGGTTAACGAGGGAGACGCCTTCAGAGTTAATTGCAGCCCTTAGAGTCCATTGTCCAATTACTTTTGGTCCCTTGAAAAAGAGGAGGCTATGCATTACAGAGCTATGATTCCTACACCCTTTCTCTCGATTTGGATGTGGAAACTCTCATATTGCAGCTGGGAGTGTGCACTTTCAGCCCATATTATATATATAATTGTATTTCTGAACATGTTTTTGTAAACAGCTAAATAACAAAACTTGTGTCACTGTCCAAATATTTCTGGCCCTAACTGTATATTATAATATATATATATAACTAGAAAGAAATGCTCTGCAGCACTCGGTTACTACCAAAGATGTACATGTGCTAACAAGCTATATATACCGTATATACTCGTGTATAAGCCGACCCGTGTATAAGCCGACCCCCCTACTTTTGCCCCAAAAATCTGGAAAAACCTATTGACTCGTGTATAAGCCGAGGGTGGACCTCAGCACAGGTATATAGCCCCCAGCAGTGTGGTATACAGGCCCCCCCAGTGGTAGTACATAGGAGCCCCAGCAGCCCTAGTGGTAGTATATAGGAGCCCCAGCAGCCCCAGTGGTAGTATATAGGAGCCCCAGCAGCCCCAGTGGTAGTATATAGGAGCCCCAGCAGTATACAGGCAGCCCCAGCAGTATACAGGAAGCCCCAGCAGTATACAGGCAGCCCCAGCAGTATACAGGAAGCCCCAGCAGTATACAGGCAGCCCCAGCAGTATACAGGAAGCCCCAGCAGTATACAGGAAGCCCCAGCAGTATACAGGAAGCCCCAGCAGTATACAGGAAGCCCCAGCAGTATACAGGCAGCCCCAGCAGTATACAGGCAGCCCAGCAGTATACAGGCAGCCCCAGCAGTATACAGGTAGCCCCAGCAGTATACAGGCAGCCCCAGCAGTATACAGGCAGCCCCAGCAGTATACAGGAAGCCCCAGCAGTATACAGGCAGCCCAGCAGTATACAGGCAGCCCCAGCAGTATACAGGCAGCCCCAGCAGTATACAGGAAGCCCCAGCAGTATACAGGCAGCCCCAGCAGTATACAGGACAGCCCCAGCAGTATACAGGCAGCCCCAGCAGTATACAGGCAGCCCCAGCAGTATACAGGCAGCCCCAGCAGTATACAGGAAGCCCCAGCAGTATACAGGCAGCCCCAGCAGTATACAGGAAGCCCCAGCAGTATACAGGCAGCCCCAGCAGTATACAGGCAGCCCCAGCAGTATACAGGAAGCCCCAGCAGTATACAGGCAGCCCCAGCAGTATACAGGCAGCCCCAGCAGTATACAGGCAGCCCCAGCAGTATACAGGCAGCCCCAGCAGTGTATACAGCCCCAGTGGTAGTATATTGCAGCCCCCGCGGTAGTATACAGCAGCCCCCGTAATCCAGGGCCCCCCCAGCCTCTCTCCCGGTCACCTGGAAAGGAAACTATACTTATCAGTGTCCGCTGTCCGCGCCCGCTCGCATCTGCCGACATCGCGATCCTCCATCTTCATGCGGCGTCTTCCTGTTTCCTGTGCGCGTCGCAAGGAATGACGTCATTGCTGCGACGAGCACAGAAACAGGAAGACGCCGCATGAAGATGGAGGATCGCGATGTTGGCAGATGCGAGCGGGCGCGGACAGCGGACACTGATAAGTATAGTTTCCTTTCCAGGTGACCGGAGAGAGGCTGGGGGGGCCCTGGATTACGGGGGCTGCTGTATACCGATGTATACACCGGTATGTACCGATGTATACATCGGTATACAGCACTGACTCGCGTATAAGCCGAGGGGGGTACTTTTCAGCCCAATTTTTGGGCTGAAAAACTCGGCTTATACGCGAGTATATACGGTATATGAGAAAAAAGTTAAAAACTTAAGTTTTTTCAAAAAACTCAAAATCATATCTTTTTATTCTGAACTTCAGAATAAAAAGATATGATTTTGAGTTTTTTGAAAAAACGTAAGTTTTTAACTTTTTTCTCATATATATATAGCTTGTTAGCACATGTACATCTTTGGTAGTAACCAAGTGCTGCAGAGCATTTCTTTCTAGTTATTTGATTCAGCAGCCCTGCTGGCACCGGTTCACATTGGTCTGTGAGTGCTATGCAGTTTTTTTTCTGATATATAAAAATATATATGTATATATATACACATTATATATTGGTGCTGTGCAAATTAATTGGGACAAAGCAAGTTTTTCTTGCATTCATTTTACTATTTCTGATAAGTGTCATCAGTTCTCGGATTATATATGTATATATATCAGGATTAAATATTTCACATGGATTCATGGGATTTTTTATAAAATGAGTGGCCATTTGTGGATATCACAGATTCATGCGTTTTAATGTAAATTGAAAGACACTTGGGGAGATTACATCTCCAAGAGACTTCATTTTCAGGACTATGAACTTTTGCCTTTTCTTATGTGAGCTCTATCGCTTCACTTATTACTCTCCACAACTCACTTAAGTATTTTTAGGTTTCCACAGACCACTAACCATATACCGTATATACTCGTGTATAAGCCGAGTTTTTCAGCCCAAAAATTGGGCTGAAAAGTCCCCCCCTCGGCTTATACACGGGTCATACGGTATGCTGGGGGGGCTGTGACCGGGTGCTGGAGGAGGCAGGAGGGGGCCGCAGTGACCGCGGGCGGTCAGGTGGGGCCGCCTCATTAGTGCAATGAATATGCACGGCATCCCCCCGTCCATCAGCCGCAGGGGGATGCCGTGCATATTTCACTACACAGCCCCCCTCCTTAATATGGGTCCCCAGTAGTAATAAACAGCCCCCCCTCCTTATCATGTCCCCCCCAGGCTGCGGCAGCTGTCAAAATAACAAACAGTTTATACATCACCTTCCGGCGCAGCTCTCCGCTCCTCCGGTCCTCCGCTCCTCCGCTCGCCGGCTTCTTCTTTCTTGTTGTGCCGGTGTCATGTGACCGGGCGCAGGAGATGACGTCATTTCCTGCGCGCGGTCACAGAAGCCGACACAACAAGGAAGAAGAAGCCGGCGAGCGGAGGAGCGGAGGACCGGAGGAGCGGAGAGCTGCGCCGGAAGGTGATGTATAAACTGTTTGTTATTTTGACAGCTGCCACAGCCTGGGGGGGACATGATAAGGAGGGGGGGCTGTTTATTACTACTGGGGCTGCTGGATACTACACTGGGGCTGTATACTACCACTGGGGCTGCTGGATACTACATTGGGGCTGTATATACCTCTGGGGCTGCTGTATACTACCACTGGGGCTGTATATACCAGTGGGGCTGCTGTATACTACACTGGGGCTGTATATACTTGTGGGGCTGCTGTATACTACCACTGGGGCTGTATATACCTGTGGGGCTGCTGTATACTACACTGGGGCTGTATATACCTGTGGGGCTGCTGTATACTACCACTGGGGCTGTATATACCTGTGGGGCTGCTGTATACTACACTGGGGCTGTATATACCTGTGGGGCTGCTGTATACTACACTGGGGCTGTATATACCTGTGGGGCTGCTGTATACTACCACTGGGGCTGTATATACCTGTGGGGCTGCTGTATACTACCACTGGGGCTGTATATACCTGTGGGGCTGCTGTATACTACACTGGGGCTGTATATACCAGTGGGGCTGCTGTATACTACCACTGGGGCTGTATATACCTGTGGGGCTGCTGTATACGACACTGGGGCTGTATATACCTCTGGGGCTGCTGTATACTACCACTGGGGCTGTATATACCTCTGGGGCTGCTGTATACTACCACTGGGGCTGTATATACTTCTGGGGCTGCTGTATACTACCACTAGGGCTGTATATACCTCTGGGGCTGCTGGATACTACCACTGGGGCTGTATATACCTCTGGGGCTGCTGGATGCTACCACTGGGGCTGTATATACCTCTGGGGCTGCTGTATACTACCAATGGGGCTGTATATACCTCTGAGGCTGCTGTATACTACCTCTGGGGCTGCTGTATACTACCACTGGGGCTGTATACTACCTCTGGGGCTGCTGTATACTACCACTGGGGCTGCTGTATATACCTTTGGGGCTGCTGTATACTACCTCTGGGGCTGCTGTATACTACCTCTGGGGATGCTGTATACTACCACCAGGGCTGTATATACCTCTGGTGATGCTGTATACTACCACTGGGGCTGTATATACCTCTGGGGCTGCTGTATACTAACTACTGGAGCTGCTGCTGTATATACCACTGGGGCTGCTCCTGTATACTACCACTGGGGAGGCTGCTGTATACTACCATTGGGGGGCCTGTATACCACACTGCTGGGGGCTGTATACCTGTGCTGGAGTCCACCCTCGGCTTATACACGAGTCAATAGGTTTTCCCAGGTTTTGGGGGCAAAAGTAGGGGGGTCGGCTTATACACGGGTCAGCTTATACATGAGTATATACGGTAATAATACAATTTGTTCTGCTTATCTTAGAAACTTGGTTTCTCTTTTCCCAGCTCCTTTACCCCTCCCTAACCTTACTCTGCTTAACGTCACCTGTCATATTTACCACAGCCTATAATACTGTTTATTGTTTTACTTTTTTTTTTTTTTTTACTTTTGCTTATGTATAAATGTATGTGTCTTCAGAATTTGTGTCATTACCAGCCTGACGAAGAGGCCTTAGTGTCTAGAAAGCTTGCTATGTTTACGATTTTTTCAGTTAGCCATTAAAAGGTATCAACCACTGAGGACTCTCAGATTGCAATATATTTTTCTATCTACTGGCTAACATGGTATAAACATTTTTTTACCTTATTAGTTCTTGGTGTCCTTTTCCTTTTTCTTCCACATTTCCCTTTTCGTTTTGGAGAAAATGATCCAGTTTCATTGTGTGCGAATTATTCTTGAAACAGTAGATTTTCCAATTCCAACAGTGGAAGCGATTTCTCTTACAGTCAGGCTTGTATGTTCATTAAGTGTAATAATTCTAGACCTCTTCCGTGGAGTAACATCCATTTTTACAGGCACAAATCACACTGAGAGAAAAAGTACACTAATCCACTCCTCACAGAAACAAGCTCTCAATTGAAGCAGAGGGGGCAGCTAGCTGTTATTTTCTAACTAAAATCAGTCAAACTACACTCACACCTGTTAAAAGCAGTTAAAACTGGTTTGAATCACTGAATGGTACCCAACTTATGATTTTACTTAAAAAAAATGCTTTGTCCCAATTAATTTGCACAGCACTGTAAATATATATAAAACAAAAGGTTCAAGAGCAGCACTGAGCTATCAATAGATGATTTTGGTGCAAGGTACTATGCAGTGTGCAGCTGTTGTATATGCAAATCCAAAAAACGGACAGCACTCAGCAAATAAGGTTCATACTTCTCCTTTTTATTGGCCCATGCCAACAATGTTTTGGCAGCAGATGTCTGCCTTTCTCAAGCAGTGGGCATATTAGCATCAGTGAGAGGTATAAATAGTGACAGTATGCAAAAATATATCATAAATATCATTCACTTGTGTTACAAATGTGTTACATATATATCAAACATCTCATTAAATACAATGCATACATTGTTTTTCATAATATAAGGTGCTAATCATTGCAGGTATTCTCTATGATTATTTGAACCTCCTTTTTTTTAAAGTTCTATTACTTTTTTAGACATATGAATCACCATTGCATTATCTCCTTACAATACCAGTAAAATGCTGTCGTCTTCCGGGTTAATCTGAGCATGCCTATTAGCGCACCAATAGAGAGGCGCTGCCAGCCCCACGTGATTACTGTTGTCATTAGATTTCTGGGTCCCTGTCATTCCGCGTCACTCGTCACCAGCTAGTGACATCACCGTCATGCACTGGAAGCTCCGACCTCCATCTTTGTTAGTAGACGGGATGTCCCACAATCTATTTCAACCATCTTTTTGTTTTATAGTCTCAATCTCTAAATTACATGCATATTCAGAAGGGTTGTGACTAAGGCTCTGGTGTAAAAAGCACTAAATCTCCCTATGGTCCCTGGTCCACTACCATTATCCCACAGGACAATAGAAAGCAGTCCCATTTCCACTTCCCACTGTGTGAGCAATATTACCAGTCTCCCCTCTCACTGATGGTAAAATGCACACTGCCTGAGAAAGGCAGACATAGTGGTCGGTATGGGCCAATAAACAGGAGAAGTATGAACCTTATTTGCTGAGTGCTGTCCGTTTTTTGGATTTATATATTATATATATGTGTACACTTGGAGAAAAAGATTGCTCGGCACTATTGTGTGACCTCTACCTGTTACACGGACCGGTTCGGTCCTACCTAAAACACCTTAAGGGTGCCACTTGACCACCAATGTTGCACAGTCATTAAGATTTGTTAATAAACTTGTGCAAAAAAGAAAAAAGACAGCACTCACCGGTTTGTAATTGCTCTGTTTTAATTCTTTTTCAGGTTACATCAAGGGTGCGGGGAGGGAGTGATGGGGCAGGCGACGGCACCGTTTTGCGGTAGATTCTGCTTCCATGAGTCTGTTCTTAGCTAGTGACATCAGATACTGCCTCTTTAAGGCGGACCCGTTCACGTCACAGCTATTTCAAGAAGTGCAATTAAAAACACATTCAACACAAAGAAAATAACAAGGAGAAAATCATTGCATTAATCATACATATCACAGACATATGTATTAGAACAATAACCAGGATTAATCTATCAATCTCTCTAAAATTTATGTGGATAAATTTAGTAACACTAAATGCCGATTTTATTATTATTTATTAAATAAATAAATATATAATATGTATATATATATATATATATATATATATATATATATATATATATATATTAGGGATGGGCGAATCTACTCGCTAGGACTCGTTACTCGGCGAGTAGTAAGGGACTCGCAGGACCTGGTACTCTGCGAGTTTCCCAGCGTTTCCTCGCACGAGTCCAATGCAAATCAATGGCAAACGCTGACAAAACTAGGATTGCCATTGTCTTGCATTAGACTCGGCTACTGTGCCAGTGATAGCAGGGAAACTCGCAAAGTAACTGCTGTTACTTTGCGAGCCGAGTCCAGCTGTCTTCTCTGTGCAGGCTGCCGCAGCTCCAGGGTCCTAGAGCCCGCCTGCTCACAGAGATGATGTAGCTGTGCTGAGATTGTTCTCAGTCTGCTCATTCCCTGTGCATAGACATCTATATCTATGCACAGGGGATGTAGCAGAGAGGACATCGCGTTTTGGACTGCGTCGGACAGAAGAGGATTTTTTTAATTAAAGATGGAGTCCCTAATGGCTTTTTTTTTTATTTCAAATAAAAAATTTTCTCTGTGTTGTGTTTTTTTAACCCTTTATTGGAGATTCTTAGTGGCTGGGTCAAACGTGGCCTGACATTAAGAATCTCGGGCTTAATACCAGCTTGTATAACAAAGCTGGTATTAACCCCTTTATTACCCAGCGTGCCACCGCCACCAGGGCCGCTGGAAGAGCGGGGTTCAGCGCCAGAGGATGGCGCTTCAATGAACGCGCCATCTTCTGGGGCGGCTGCGGGCTGCAATTTGCAGCGGGGGGTGCCCAGAAAGCTTGGGCATCCCTGCGCTGCGGATTCCATCCCCCAGCTGCTTAGCTGTACCTGGCTAGACATAGAAATTGCCCCACGCATTTTTTTTTTATTATTTCATGAAATTCATGAAATAATTTGAAAAAAGGCTCCCCTATATTCTTGTGTCCGGCCAGGTACAAATAGGCACCTGGGGGTTGGGGGCAGCCTGTCGCTGCCTGCTGGATCCGGCTGGTTCCAGAAATACGGCGAAGCCCACGTGAAATTTATTTCTGACAAATCCATAAAACAATGTAAATAAAAGGGACTGCATCTTTATTAACCCCTGGACCATGGGCGAGGGGTTAATAAAGATGCAGTCCCTTTTTTAGGATTGTTTTATTGATTTTTCAGAAAAAAAATTACATGGGCTTCGCCGTATTTCTGGAACCGGCCGGATCCAGCAGGCATCGACGGGCTGCCCCCAACCTCCAGGTGCCTATTTGTACCTGGCCAGACACAAGAATATAGGGGAGCCCTTTTTTTTTTATTATTTCATGAATTTCATGAAATAATTTAAAAAAAATGCGTGGTGTAATATGTTCCAAAACCTACAAATGAGAGTGAACTAGGATCATTATAAGGGTATGTGCACATCAGTCGTTTTGTGGGCTGTTTTTGAATGTTTTCCGTCGGCGGTTTCCGCTGAGTTTTATGTTAATTTATGTTAATCCTAGCCACCGGTTGGATTAACATGCTAGTCAATGGAGTTTAGAAAACGCTGTCTACATTAGAACGATTTTTGTCTGGTCATTTTTAGTTTATTCACTGGTTTTCCACCGGTTGTCAAAGATAGAGCAAGCGACTTCTTTTCAGCGTTTTTCCAGCGGGTCCAGCTGAACAAGTGCACCAAAGACCAGTCTGGAAATCACTAAGAAAAACGCCGGGGAAATCGCCAAGAACACGCTGTACAAACGCTAGTAACCCGATCGCAAATCGTTAGCAAAACGCTAACAAAACCAGGGACACTGGCGAGTTCAGAAAACTCAGTATCTGCCATTCTCCACCGGTTCCCGGTCGTTCTGCAAAGATGCAGAAACGACTGATGTGCACATACCCTTATGGTGTTTTTATATGGTTAATCAACCGTGAACAGCCTTTTCCTGTAGTTATTGATTTAAAATGTTCTTTAAATCTAACCCATAGCGGTCTTATTTAGTGATGGGCGAATCCTAAATTACTCGGAATCGCTTGACTCTAGCGAGTCCGAGCCCAGGACTCGCTACTCGTTGCGAGTCTAGCAGTCCAATGTTAATGAATGGGGAAGCGAGTAATAGCGAGTAGTGTGAGATTTACAAATCGCAGATGTGTCTCGGAAGCTTCAGCCTGAAGCAATCCTAGTTGTGTCATTTATTTGCATTGCTAGTTTACTTTGTAAGTAATCGCTGACTCGCACAGATAAGAGTCCTGTCTCCTCTGTGCTGGCTGCCAGCTCCAGGGTCCTAGAGCCTGCCTGCTGCCTGATGTAGCAGTGCTGAGATTGTTCTCAGTCTGCTCATTCCCTGTGTACAGACATGAATGTCTGTGCACAGAGATGATGTAGCAGAGCTGAGATTGTTCTCAGTCTGCTCATTCCCTGTGTACAGACATGAATGTCTGTGTACAGAGATGATGTAGCAGAGCTGAGATTGTTCTCAGTCTGCTCATTCCCTGTGCATAGAGATCTATATCTATACACAGGGGATGTAGCAGAGAGGACATCGCGTTTTGGACTGCGTCGGACGGAAGAGGATTTTTTTAATTAAAGATGGAGTCCCTAATGGCTTTTTTTTTTATTTCTAATAAAAAATTTTCTTTGTGTTGTGTTTTTTTTAAAACAATTTAATAGAAATTCATGGCGGTCATGTCTAATATTGGCGTGACCACCATAAATTTCGGGCTTAGGGCCAGCTGATAATACAAAGCTGGCCCTAACCTCTTTATTACCCAGCGTGCCACCGCTACCAGGGCCGCTGGAAGAGCGGGGTTCAGCGTCAGAGGATGGCGCTTCAATGAACGCACCATCTTCTGGGGCGGCTGCGGGCTGCAATTTGCAGCGGGGGGTGCCCAGAAAGCTTGGGCATCCCTGCGCTGCGGATTCCAGCCCCCAGCTGCTTAGCTGTACCTGGCTAGACATAGAAATTGCGCGGAGCCCCACGCATTTTTTTTTAATTATTTCATGAAATTCTGAGATTCTGACTCTGAGACTCTGACTCTGACTCTGAAATTCATTAAATAATTTAAAAAAAATGCGTGGGGCTCCGCGCAATTTCTATGTCTAGCCAGGTACAGCTAAGCAGCTGAGGGCTGGAATCCGCAGCGCAGGGATGCCCAAGCTTTCTGGGCACCCCCCGCTGCAAATTGCAGCCCGCAGCCGCCCCAGAAGATGGCGCGTTCATTGAAGCGCCATCCTCTGGCGCTGAACCCCGCTCTTCCAGCGGCCCTGGTGGCGGTAGCACGCTGGATAATAAAGGGATTAATACCAGCTTTGTTATACAAGCTGGTATTAAGCCCGAGATTCTTAATGTCAGGCCACGTTTGACCCAGCCACTAAGAATCTCCAATAAAGGGTTAAAAAAACACAGAGAAAATTTTTTATTTGAAATAAAAAAAAAAGCCATTAGGGACTCCATCTTTAATTAAAAAAATCCTCTTCCGTCCGACGTAGTCCAAAACGCGATGTCCTCTCTGCTACATGCACAGGGAATGAGCAGACTGAGAACAATCTCAGCACTGCTACATAATGTCTGTGAGCAGGCAGGTTCTAGGACCCTGGAGCTGCACAGAGAAGACAGCTGGACTCGGCTCGCAAAGAAACAGCAGTTACTTTGCGAGTTTCCCTGCTATCACTGGCACAGTAGCCAGTGATGACTCGCACGAGTCCAATGCAAACAATGGCAATCCTAGTTTTGTCAGCGTTTCTGACAAAACTAGGATTAATATTGATTTGCATTGGACTCGTGCGAGTCATCACTGGGAAACTCGCCGAGTACCGAGTCCTGCGAGTCCCTTACTACTCGCCGAGTAACGAGTCCTAGCGAGTAGATTCGCCCATCCCTAGTCTTATTGTTTTTCCTATATAAAAACGTCCACATGGACATAAAGCCGCATATACAGCCCATGTAGTTTTGCATGAGATGTATGTCTTCAGTGTATGTAATTTTTGTCCTATCTGTATTGGATTTTCAGTTGCATGGTATTTACAATAGCTGCAATTTTTGCATCTATAATTACCTACTGGTCTCCTTTCATCTAGCCACATCTTTTTTATATTTTCTGTTTTTATTCGGTTGTGCACAAGATCTCTCAGATTTTGGCTTCTTTTATATGTTACAAGTGGTGAACCTATACCTGTGGAATTAAGTTCCCTATCTGATTCGATTACATGCCAATGTTTATAAACATGTAATAAAAAAGAAACAAGGTTGCGCCACACTGCTAGCATTAAAACGTGGGATCGGTTAATTGACCCCCGTGCTCACCTGGTCTAGTTGTGCTGATTGCACAACTAGTTGGTAGGCTGTGTATTGGCCCCGGGAGGTCTCCACGCCGACCGGAGCCGAGGGACAGGGAATTCACGTAGTTCACTAGCTGTTGATTCACGTGATGGCCTCGAGGGAGTGGTATTGTGACGTCAGACAGGTCCTGGAGGCCAAGCTGCTGGATATCACGCTTCCCCCAGGGAAGAGATGTGTCCGTTCAAATAAAAGGTGATAATATCAGCGCTAAGGACTCAGCCAGGACAACGCTCTGTGAATAATTACCTTTGGGTTTTATTGATTCAATATGGGATTCCCAGTCTCCACAACGCGTTTCGGCGCTAATTGCGCCTTTCTCAAGTGATCACTTGAGAAAGGCGCAATTAGCGCCGAAACGCGTTGTGGAGACTGGGAATCCCATATTGAATCAATAAAACCCAAAGGTAATTATTCACAGAGTGTTGTCCTGGCTGAGTCCTTAGCGCTGATATTATCACCTTTTATTTGAACGAATGTTTATAAACAATCATTTCTATTTTATCAAACATGTTATTGTATTTGAACGTGAAAGTAAACCTTTTCTTTTGTCATGATTTCCCCATTGATTGCATTTCCTTTCTGTTTCTTACTCATGTATGTAAAGTGCTATGGAATTAATAGAGCTATATAAATGAATAAATTATTATTATTATTATTTCTATCTATTTTATGTGACCGCTTTTTCTTTAGCTTCTTCTATCATTTTATACGGATAGCCCCTATCAAGAAAGCTATTTTTTAGTGTATCCGCTTGTGTTTCAAAAATGTTTTCATCGTTATTGATCCTATTTAATCGGATGAACTGGCTAAAAGGTAGTGAGCGTTTTGTATGCATAGGATGTGCGCTGCTGAAATATAAGAGGGAGTTGGTAGCTGTAGGTTTTTTATATAATGATCTCACCAATCTCCCACCTTTTACTTGTAAACTCACATCAAGAAAATCTACTTGCTGATCTCCATAGATAGAAGTAAAGAACATGTTGTATTTGTTATGACTATTTAAATAAACAACAAAATCATTAAATTCTGTTTTGGAGCCATCCCACTCTAGTAATACATCATCTACAAATCTAAGATAAACTTTGGTGAATTTTAAGTAAGGATTAGAGATGAGCGAGTACAAAAATGCTCGGGTGCTCGAAGCTCGGGCCGAGCATCCCACGACCCTCGTGTACTCGGCCCGAGCACTGAGCCCAATGTTATCCTATGGGAGACCCGAGTATTTTGCTGGCATGACCCCCGGCAGCATGGAAAAACCCTAAAAATGTCACAAAACTATCAGAACAGTGCTCAAATGACATGGGAGCAGCATGGGAAGACCCCTGTAAGCATTTCAGACCCCAAGGTCACTGCTGTGAACAATGTTGTCAGACTATTACGCCACTTTTACGGACTTTCAAGAAAACATTACAAAATGAAACCAAAATGGATTTTCCTGGAGAAAATATTAAGGGCTCATACCCACTTGTGAGACAGAGTTGGTGTATGTAAGTTTTTTGGATTACATGAAAGATTAAAAAAAAAAAAAAATTGTGTGCCACTCCATGCCCCTTGGAAGAGATGTACATGAAGGCCTCTTTAAGTAATGTGCCCATTATAAGGAAGTGGGTCTTTTGTAGTATTGCCCTTTGGCAGGGCAGCCAAAAATTGGGAGGCACCCCAATGCCCCTAGAAAGAGACGTGCATGAGGGCCTCTTTAAATAATGTGCCCATTTTAAGGAAGTGGGTCTTTTGTAGTATTGCCCTAGGCAGGGCAGCCAAAAATTGGGAGGCACCCCAATGCCCCTGGATAGAGACGTGCACGAGGGCCTCTTTAAATATTGTGCCCATTATAAGGAAGTGGGTCTTTTGTAGTATTGCCCTAGACAGGACAGCCAAAAATTGCGTGGCACTCCCATGCCACTGGGAAGAGACGTACATGAAGGCCTCTTTAAATATTGTGCCCATATTAAGGAAGTGGTTCTTTTGTAGTATTGCCCTAGGCAAAGCAGCCAAAAATTGGGAGGCACCCCAATGCCCCTGGAAAGAGACTTGCATGAGGGCCTCTTTGAATATTGTGCCCATTTTAAGGAAGTTTGTCTTTTGTAGTATTGCCCTAGGAAGGGCAACCAAAAGTTGGGAGGCACTTCAATGCCCATGGATAGAGGCGTGCATGAGGGCCTATTTAAATAATGTGTCCTTTATAAGGAAGTGGGTCTTTTGTAGTATTGCCCTTTGACAGGGCAACCAAAAATTGTGTGGCACTCTTATGCCCCTGGATAGAGACGTGCATGAGGGCTTCTTTAAATAATGTGCCCATCATAAGGAAGTGGGTCTTTTGTAGTATTGCCCTAGGCAGGGCAGCCAAAAATTGTGTGGCACTCTGATGCCCCTAGATAGAGGCGTGCATGAGTGTCTCTTTAAATATTGTGCCCATTATAAGGAAGTGGGTCTTGTAGTATTGCCCTGAGCAGGGCTGCCAAAAATTGTGAGGCACTTCAATGCCCCTGGAAAGAAACATGGAGTAGAGCCTCTAAATATTGTTCCCATTACAAAGGAGCGGGTCTCCTGTACTTGTAATGCCCATTCTGTAAGCATGGACTAAAACATTTACCCTGGGGGGTATACATGAATCTACTGCCTAACATTTGAATGGTTAGGGTCATCATCATCATAAATATCATGTACAAAAATTATGTTTTCGTGGCATCATGAACCACGGTCGCACTTATCATATGATGGTGGCGGATGAGGAGAAGGAGGAGCAGTACAGCAAGTAGCCAAAGTCATGAAGTGTGTACCCATGTGTGGGTGTGCGGAGGTGCATGGCAATTTACCGGCACAAAATTTAAATTCCGCTATCATTTGGTGGTGGTGTGGTAAAGTCAGGCCCAATCCAACCCTTGTTTATCTTGATCAGAGTCAGCCTGTCAGCATTTACAGTTGACAGGCGGGTGCGTTTATCAGTAATGATTCCACCTGCGGCACTGAAAACACGCTCTGACAAAACGCTAGCGGCAGAGCAAGTCAGGACTTCCAAGGTGTAGAGGGACAATTCCTGCCACGTGTCCAGCTTGGATACCCAATAATTATAAGGAACAGAGGAGTCTAGGAGCACTTTTGTTCGATCGGCAAGTACTCCCTCAGCATCTTCGCAAACTTTGCAGTCCTTGTGACTCTACCCCGCACCTCAGGGCCTGTGGTACAGGAGGTGCTGAGAAAAGTGCCCCATATCTTTGAGAGTGCTCCCCTACCTCTGCTGGATTGGACTTGTGTTTCTCTCGGCCAGACGCCTTGGTTGTCCACCGAATCGTTACCTCTGCCGCTAGAGTTTTCAGAAGGGAATTTTTGACTAATTCCGTGACTATGGCCTTCTGGTACTGCAGCATTTTTATAGACCTCTCCACCTCAGGAATAAGAGAAACAAAGTTCTCCTTGTAGCATGGGTCTAAAAGTGTCACCAACGAGTAATGAGTGTCCGCCAAGATGTTGATAACGCAAGGGTCACGAGACAGGCAGCGTAACATAAAGTCAGCCATGTGCGCCAGACTGTTAACAGGCAAGACTTCAGGGTCCTCACCAATAGCATGACTGTCCATGCTGGCCTCATCATCATCCTCCTCCTCCTCCTCTCCCCTTTCCTCTGGCCATCAATGCTGAACCGACGGTCTGACGGTTGTACATGTATTACCATCAATTCCGCATGAAAGTAGCTCTATTTCTTCATCCTCCTCCTCCTCGTCATAGTCCTCTAATGCACATTGGGATGAGATAAGGCTTGGCTGTGTGTAATCACCCAGTGCAGTTTCTTGCTCCAACTCATCGTGCTCCGCCTGCAATGCGGCAGAAGCAGTAGGTGACTTTCTAAAATGGGCACAAAGGCGGCGTACTTTGACGAGCAGATCCGACAGCTCTGGGTAGGATTTAATAAATCGCTGAACCACGAGGTTGAGCACATGGGCCACGCATGGAACATGTGTCAGCTCACCTTGCCTCAGAGCCGCTACAAGTTTCCGGCCATTGTCACACAAGACCATGCCTGGCTGTAGGTTCAGTGGTGTGAGCCAGTGATCTGACTGCTGTATCAGAGCTGTCCACAACTCTTCAACATTGTGGGGTTTGTCACCTACGTATATTAGCTTCAGCACAGCCTGTTGCCGCTTAGCCGAGGCAGTGCTGCACTGCTTCCAGCTTGGGACTGGTGTGGAGGGTGAAGTGGAGGAGGAGGAGGAGGCTGAGGAGCATGACGTTCCGGAGCTGTACACTGTGGGTGAAACCCTGACTGAGTTAGGGCCTGCAATCCTTGGTGTCGGAAGGACGTGTTCCGTCCCAAGCTCAGACTTTGTCCCGCCTTCCGGAATATTAACCCAGTGTGCCATCAGCGAGATGTACTGGCCCTGCCCACAAGCACTTGTCCACGTGTCCGTGGTTAGGTGGACTTTGCCTGAAACTGCGTTGTTAAGGGCACATATGATGTTTTGTGACACGTGCTTATGTAATGCGGGGACAGCACACTGGGAAAAATGGTGGCGGCTGGGGAGTGAGTAACGTGGGACAGCCGCCGCAATCAGGTTGCGGAATGCTTCTGTCTCCACTAGCCTAAAAGGCAACATTTCCAGCGCAAGCAGTCACGAAATGTGTGCATTTAGAACTGTGGCATGTGGGGCGTTGGCAGCGTATTTGTGCCTGCTGTGTTCCAAAGATTGGTGTATGGATAACTGAACGCTGCGCTGGGACAAGGACGTGGTTGGTGATGGTGCTATTTCTGCTTGTGCAAATACAGGTGAAGGACAGGAGGCATCTTCGCATGCAGTATGGACAGGGGATTGTCTTGCACGCACAACAGTGGAAGACGCAGCGGTGTCACCCGCAGACACTGCTACTGGACTCTGGTGTACATCTCACAAAGTTGGGTGCTTTGCTGACATGTGCCTGATCATGCTGGTGGTGGTCAGGCTGCTAGTATTGCTACCCCTGCTGAAGCTGGCATGGCAGGCATTGCAAATGGCCTTTTTGGAATTATCTGCAGACACCTTAAAAAACAGCCAGACTCGGGAAGACCTAACAGTTGTACTGGCAACTTCTGTCATAATTTCCGCTACAACCCACTCCTGGCGCACACAAATGGTAAATGAATGCAGACCAGAGTTGGTTTTTAGCTGTACACTGAGATTAGAGGTTAAATCCCAGCAGGTGTACTGGTCAGACACAAACGATGACGACAATACCGAGTGTTTTGGCGTATCCTAATTTCCGCTACAACGCACTCCTGGCGCACAGAAATGGTAAATGAATGCAGACAATAGTTGGTTTTTAGCTGGACACAGAGATTAGAGATTAAATCCCAGCTGGTGTACCGGTCAGACACAAATGCTGATGAGAATACCGAGTGTTTTGGCGTATCCTAATTTCCACTACAACCCACTCCTGGCACACACAAATGGTAAATGAATGTAGACAAAAGTTGGTTTTTAGCTGGACACAGAGATTAGAGATTAAATCCCAGCTGGTGTACCGGTCAGACACAAACGCTGACGAGAAAACAGAGTGTTTTGGCGTATCCAAATTTACGCTACAACCTACTCCTGGCGCACACAAATGGTAAATTAATGCAGACAGGAGTTGGTTTTTAGCTGGACACTAAGATTAGAGATTAAAGCCCAGCAGGTGGACTGGTCAGACACAAACGCTGACGACAATGCAGAGTGATTGGCGTATCCAAATTTACGCTACAACCTACTCCTGGCGCACACAAATGGTAAATTAATGCAGACACGAGTTGGTTTTTAGCTGGACACTAAGATTAAAGATTAAAGCCCAGCAGGTGGACTGGTCAGACACAAACGCTGACGACAATAGAGTGTTTTGGCGTATGCTAATTTTAGCTACATCCAACTCCTGCCTATAGAGAGCTAAATTAATCCCTAAAAGCACTGTTTTGGGATGGATGAGATTTCCAGCCTGTACACCAGCCCCAGATGTGATGCAGGCTGGTATACTGGCCCAACGAAGTTTGGTATATACCCTGCCTCCCTGCCTGTCTGTATACAGCTCTATTAGTCCTCAGAAGGACTGTTGTTGTAATTAGATTGTCAGCCCTGCACCTACTCTAGCTGAAATCTGTCCCTCAATCAGCAGCACCTCTCCCTACACTGACTGTCTGTGGAGCAGAGTGACGAGCACAGCGCGGTCAGGTCTTATAAAGACCTGATGATGCTGTGTGGCCAGCCAATCACTGTAATGCCACAACCAACATGGCTGTGGCATTACAGTGTCTGTCAGCCAATCCCTGCATGCGGGCTGGCTCTGTAAAGAGCGCCAACATGCAGGGAGGTGGACCCCGAGCATAGCAAGAGTATCGCGAGATTACGCGGTACTCGCCGAGTACCCCGAGTACCGAGATATTCGTGCGAGTACCGAGTAGTGACAAGCATACTGGCTCATCCCTAGGAAGGATTTCACAAAGCGTATAGGAACTTGCTCTCAACCTTATGGAGAGAGCGAAGTAAGTGAGGAGATTGTAAGCCACTTCCCTCCTCTCAGAGGAGGAGAGGAGGGAAGTGGCTTACAATCTCCTCACCTACTTCGCTCTCTCCATAAGGTTGAGAGCAAGTTCCCAGACCTTGTCTAAGCCCACTCACTCTGCCAGATCAGAATATCCCACACACTACACTGATGAGGGGCAGGTACCCCGAAACGCAGCGTCTGTAGTTTGGGGTTCTGATCTGGCACAAATCCCTTAGTTATATTAAAAGCTTGTAGGAAAGCGATTATGACTTTGAGGAAGCTGCTTAAATGTGGCATGGGAGTTTCTCAACTTCCTTAGTGAAGTGCAAATTTGCATATGTACAAAGCGTATATGAATTCATCTTCCAAATGGGCAAAGAATAGATTAGCGAGGGTACAAGTGACGGGCATACCTATCTCTGTACCCTCACTTTGTAAATACCAATCATCTAAAAAAGTAAATGCATTATGTTGCAGAATAAAATGTAAGGAATCACATACAAAGTTTATCAAATTTGTATCCTGACCGTTTGTGGTTAGAATTTCCTTTATGATGTTAACTGCCTGTTCTTGCGGTATACGAGTATATATATATATATATATATATAAGATATGATATTAAACCAGCTCACCATTGAGCACAATCCTCCTGTGTGGACAATGAGCATTGAGATGAAGAATGGAAAGTATCTCCAGCTATTTTCCATTTCAAGAAAAAAAGGAAAAGGCTTTATTGGAGTAAGTGCCAGTTTTTGTTTTTTTTTACAAAACATAAAACGTCCTCTTTCAAGCAAATATTAGCACCACAGTCCTTCCCAGACTATGTGTTTCAGCGCAGTTGTGCCTTGCTGAAGCGCGTAGTCCAGAAGGGACTGTGGTGCTATTATTTGCTTGAAAGCAGACTATTCATGTTTTGTAAAAAAACTGGCATTTTTTATTTTTTCCAATAAAGCCTTCTACTTTTCTTTTCACCTGGAGAATAGCTGGAGATACTTTCCTTGATATATATATATATATATATATATATATATATATATAATATTGTGTTGGGCCAACCTGCTATGTTAGGAGTAACATGTATGTATCACACAGACAGAGGTCCGCTGCGGACTTAAACCAGGTTGATTGCTGAGACCTGTTGTTCCACAACTTTCTATAATGTGATATGGGCTGGAGTTAAAGGTTAACCAGAAGAGATGGGCGGGTCTGGTTAACTACATACCTCCAAGGGCAGGGTGTGTTGCTGGGGTTATCAGGTGGCCACTCCCTGGTCACATGTCTCTGTCAGCCAGCTCTTGTAAGACTTCCTGTTTGTAGCACATGGGAGGAAAACCATGTGTGGGAATGGAGGCTGCCAGAACTCATGGTTGTGGAGGCTGGACAGAGCAGTCTGAAACCTGCAGAGCTGTGGGGAGCAGGTAGCCCCAGAGAATGGGCACTTAGGTGTATTGACTGGCTCATGTTTATTTTCTGTGCGGCTTATGAAAGGCAATAAACCTATATTGGACTGTTCTGATATAACTCCATTGCTGTGTAGATTGTTCATGTGCTGCCAAGTGAGTGAGCCCCAACCCGCTTAGTGATCGCTACAGTACAATATATACATCGGTATTACAAAAGAAAAACTTTTTTTTCGCTTAATCCTCCAGGACCAATTGTGGCATATATATATATATATATATATATATATATATATATATATATATATATATATATATATATATACAATACTGTATATATATATTCAGCAAGATTCCATTTGTTTGACAGAAAAAAACAAAAAACTCACTCTTTGTTGATTCCTGCAGCTTACCTTTTGAGAAAAAAAGATTCCACAATTTTTTTGGGGGGAGGTGGAATTATTATTTTGCACTTTTCCTTATGTTGCTTATTGGCACTCAATTACCCATCACGTTTTGCCTCAATGTAATTCCCAACCAAATGCACACATTGTCAATGTGGGTGTGCTCTCATCCATATATCCCTATAAAAACAAGCCCTTATATGGCTATGTCAATGGACATATTAAAACGTTATGGCTGTTGGAAAAAGCAGAGGAAAAAAGTGAAGTGCATAAATGAAAATTGTCTTCAGTGGGAAAGGGTTAACAGTGGTTGTCTTCTACATTTTGTTATTACCAATCAGTGCATCAATGTATCAATGGTGGCAAAGGTCATGTTCTTTCCTAGTTAGAAGAAAGAGCAAGAAGTCTGTTTTTTTTCTGGTCTGGTTTAAATGGCATTTGCCCATGCCAGCCAATCAGAAGCAGGTGATTGGTCATTTAAGCATCTCATATGACAAGGGCTGTAATGGAAAGAAATTGTCGGGGTTTGTTAGTTATTTTTGTTTTTACTTTAAGGTAACAATATGACGCTTTTTTAAATAAAGACGGTAATGTACAAACCCAGTGGTGGACATAGACACAAAAGGGCCCCTTTGCGAAAACGTTATACTGGCACTTTGCAGTACAATAGTTTTGTCCATGACAGAAGCTGTTTGCTGCTTTGAAGGTGAAAGTGGGCCCCCTTACCTCTTGGGACCCTCCCTGGTCTGCTTCACTAATGATATGCCTACCCCTGGAAAAACTCTTTAATCCAATGTAGTCAATGCAGCAGTAAGGTAAATACATTTACAATAGCTTATTTCTTTAGCTATTGTACTACAATAAACAGTGACTAGAAGTGAAAAAGAATCTGAATAAGTAAATGATTTCTTGGTGACATTATTATTTTTAAAGTGTTACATTCAATACAAAAGAGTCCTGTCCTCCCTTTTCCTGTACATAGGTAATGAAGTATCACAAAACCAATGAAATTAAGTACCCTGGTGAGCTGTTGAAAGCCGCATTTCGATGCATATTTTATTACTTATTCTATTGGCTTTTACCCAGTGTCTCAAGATAGGTATAGCCTTTCTCACATCTTTTGAATATAGTTTAGTTATTTGAAATGAATTATACCCTAATACAAAGACAAATTTCTATGCCAAGAACATTTCTATAAATAAGATACATTTTATTTGCAGCACTAGAAACACCTGGATAAAATTCTCTAAGCTTCAAGCCTGAATTTACGTGTCTATAAAGCTACTGTGTGGGTGAACCTTGCAGGAGCATTTAATAGATACAGGTATAATAAAACTGACAAGCTATTTTTTTCCTCTCCTTTTCTCATCTGCTTCCTTGCTGTTCATAACTAAATTGAACTACGAACTGTAAAATCTTGTCAGCAGAAAGTTTGCATAGAATTTGTAGACAGAAGAAATTTCCATTAAGACTGATATGACAGGAGGAAACATTACTGGTAAATGCATAAAAAGCAAAAATTTAAACATAGCGGATCGCTTATTTATCACAATTTGCAGAAAGAATGCTTTATGCAAAACCGTTTATCAATTGTACTTTTGTGAATGTCATTGCATTGGGAATTTCTATTTGGGTTACACAAAGGGGAACTAAAAATATTAACTGAAATTAAAGATTGCATACATGCAATGTGTAGGAACATGTTCACACTGACTGTAAAAAAGTAACATCCAAAAGAAAAGCAGAAATGAGCAAATACCCTAAAATAAGTAAACAAATAGCAATAGTGGATGTTAATAAAATTAGGCACATAGCTAACATTATTTTAATTAAAAAAAAGTAAAATCCAACCTACCATGTCAAGGTGAGCTGTATCAGAATGGTCCTAGCTTCTAATATTTAAAACTCTACCATATCTCTAATGACATAAATGTAAATAGGACTAGGATCAGGGCCCTACATGGAAATGAAGCAATGGGAAGGGTTCGTCCACATCTGCATTTAAAATTGGCGAGTACAATCCAATAATCAAATTGGACTCGCACCAATGTCTATCTAAATGTTTTTTGCAGCTAAAAGCAGGCAGAGGAAAATAAATTTGTATTAAACCCGTATGACATGCGTTTTTTCCTTAGCAGCTGTTTTACAATCATTTATAGGACCATATTCAGTGTTACATGCTACATAATAGATTGATAATAGAAATGATAGAAAGAATACATAGAATCAAAAGGGTGAATAGATAGATATCATGCAGTTACACAATGTCCCACACCCGCCTACATATTATAAGCTTACAACCTTTAGTGCCTTTCATATGGCACTAAAGGGTATTTCAGCTGGCTTAAGCTAATAAATACCGCCTGCACACAGATCACATATAGGAGTGAATGGGTGCGCACGGCGGTCTGCAAGCATCTGCAGACCGCCGTGCGCTCCATTATAAACATAGGGGCCGCGGTCTGCATGCAGATGCTTGCAGATGCATCTGCAAAACGCTGCAGATGCATCTGCAAGTCTGAAGCCAGCCTAAGAATTCGTACTGACCAGAGGTATCATACGGACATATCAGTTTTACTATCTAGAGAACATGGAGAAAAAAAAAGACAAAACAAAAGTAAAATTGCATTTTCTCTGCAATTTCACAGCATTTGGATTATTTTCTCATTTTCTAGTACACTATATGGTACAATGAATTATGTCATTCAAAATTACAACTTGTCCCACAAAAACAACTAATATTTTTATCAGTGCACATACCATAAAAGAATTACTGGACATGGACAAAAAAAAAGTTGTTTCTGTTTTTGCAGCTATCTTAAATATAAATAACAAAACCTCAAAGGTTACCCCTAATACACCTAAAATATAGAGGGTCACCATTGAAAAATACTCAATAGCACTATATAAATAAATAAATATTATTATATTTATACATATACACAGTTGAAACCAGATGTTTTCATATAATCTGTAAAAATACACACATGCATGTTTTCCTCACTATCTGACACAAAATCAGAATAAACCATTCTTGTTTTAAATCAATAAGGATTACCATAATTGTTTATATTTGCTAAATGTCAGAATAATGAGAGAGAACGGTTAAGACATTTTTATTACTTTCTTCAAAGACAAAAGTTTACAAGATTAATATGCATTTAAACAATTTGGGACAGCCCATATGATGATGTCATGTGTTTGGAAGAGTTTGATAGGTTTATTGGCAACATTAGATTAGAGTTAATTAGAGACACACCTGTGGATGTATTTTAATTTACACCTGAAACACTTTGTGTAGCATCATTGGAAATTCTAAATGAATCAGTCAAGATATCAGGTAGAGAATTGTGACCTTGCACAAGTCTGGTTCATTCTTGTGTGCAATTTCCAGATACCTTAAAGGGAACCTGTCACCTCCAAAAATCCACCTAACCTATAAAAACATGTCCCTGCATCATCCTATGACCATTCTCACAATCCTTTTGTCTTCTAAATGCTGGCTGTAAAAGTACTAAAAACGTTTTTATACTTACTCATTATCCATTATAATGAGTAGGGACCATATTCCTTAGCCCTCAGGGTGTGTTGCTTTGCTGCCTCCTCGTTAGAAGATCATGCCCTACAGAAACAAATGGAGTCTAGATCAGATAAGGCAGACTTGTAGCTTTCTCCCTCCATGTCCTGAACAGAACAGTAGCTCCAGAAGTGAAGCCACACAGCACTGAGAGCAGAGTGAGGAGGAAAAGCTGAGGAGAGCGCTGTTCAGAGGAAGTGCATAATTACATAACAGTTTATACAGCAGCAGGACTAATCGTCTCTGCTTATAATAGACAGGACTAATGCAGAAGCTCCCTGCAGGGTCTGACAATGCTGATAACATGGAAACTACATAGGGTAGAATAATGATTTTACAGGTTTTTAAAAGGTCTGCCCAGGCACTATTCAAGGGTAACATTAGTGTCATACTTAAAAATTACCTGACAGAGTCCCTTTAAAACATTCTCTCTCTCATTAGACTGTCATTTGGCAACTAGTAATAGTTATGGTAATTCTAACTGACATAAAATGGGAAATGTTTTTTCTGATTTCATGTCAGATAGTGAAAAACACATGCATATGTGTCTTTTTATATAGTAGATGTAAACTTCTGTTTTTTTACTATACATATATAATTACTCTTAGCCTTCCATTTTCTGAGGCTATATTACTGCAGCTATCTTGCACAAATTATTTACAATAGTAATTAGTGAGGTTAAAGGCCAACGTTACAAATATATTATGTATATAGTAGTATATAGCTGAGTCTTAAATAAGCATTACTCTAGATAACAATTTGGTATTCTGTATTTAAACTCTTCAGATATATACATCCACACAAAGCAAACAAGTGTAAAGCCACAGTACAAAGACCACAGATTACATATTCAAGTTACGCACTGTACTGTATCTGCTTCAATGCTAACAACCACCACCAAACATTTAGTTTTAATAAAAGCCGGTAATAGCTGCAAATTAAGAATTAATGCCATTTAACCCTTGCTGTGCCCACCTAATGGGACAACATGTCTGTAGGGAAGGTGGGTACTCCCTACAGACATGTTGCCCACATCTTTTAACTACATTAACCCTTTGTTCATCCCTGTGGCAGCAGGGATGAGCAAGGGGTTAAATATTAATTTACCATGTGTTCAACATGTCTCTGGGGGGTGCCCACCCCCCCTAGAGACATGCTGTCCACACAGGATGGCATGTCAAGGGTTAATGTGACTGTTAACCCCGGACCCGCTATTGTCGGCTTTCATTTATTCTTTCTATTACAAGGCACCGGCTCCAGCATCAGGACCACTATGCTACGCAATTTGCGTAAGCATTTTACAGTACAGCATCCTCAATGAGGAGCTGTCTGTGGTCCTTACGCAATTTGCGTAGGATACTGGCTGCTCTCCAGGGTCCTGATCACTAATACAGTAGTTTTATGGGCACCGCACACCCATAGAACTACTGTATATTAGATCAGGACCCTGGAGAGGAGCAGCCAGTATCCTACGCAAATTGCATAAGCACCTTAGGCAGCTCCTCATTGAGGATGCTGTACTGTAAAATTCTTACGCAAATTGCATAGCATAGTGGTCCTGATGCTGGAGCCGGTGCCTTGTAATATAAAGAATAAATGAAAGCCGGCAATAGCAGCGATGGGGTTAACAGCTAAGTTAACCCCTGGCTTGCCGTCCTGTGTGGACAGCATGCCTCTGGGGGGGGGGGGGGGGACACCCGGGTGGACACCCCCTAGAGACATGTTGCCCACATATGATGTTATTATTTAACCCTTTGTACATCCCTGCGGCAGCAGGGATGAATAAAGTCGCTGGCTGCCGCAGGCATTCACATTTGCCTTGCGGCAGCCGCATGGGCTCCTATAGGAGCTCATTATAGCAATCCCCACTGCGGTTTCCTAACCACTGCGAAAACTGCAGCCTGCAAGCGGTAACCACATTGAATGTAGTGCAATCCAGTTATTATAATGGGCTCCTATGGGCAGCGGTTCTTGATCCGGTTTTGAGCTTTTTAACAGCTCAAAACCAGATCAGGATCTCAAACTTTTACCACGTATGTGACCCCAGCCATAGTAAAACACACAAAATAATGAGGAGGTGATTAGCCTCCTTTACTGGTATCTTGCACATTCTTAGAGGGCTGAAATGGAGATCCGCCTAGTCAGTGGGTGACTCAATACGTCAAAAAACATGATCGTGTTTCCTCTGTGTGCCATGTGGGTCTATCCCAGCGTGGTTGAAACACAGATGCTCACTCCTGCTGCAATGCCAAGTCTGGGATGCCTTGGCTGTTTGGCATTCTCAGCTGAGTGGCAAGACATAGTGCGGGGCTGAGAGTTGACATTACACTCAAAAGCAAAGTCTAACTCGTTTTGTAGATACTTTGGCTCCTTCATCAGGGATAGTGTTTCACTGGTTCCATTGCATCTAAATACAGTGTTGACCATTAGTATTGACATCCCTGCAATTCTGTCAGATAATACTCAGTTTCTTCCTGAAAATGATTGCAATCACAAATTCTTTAGTATTATTATCTTCATTTAATGTGTCTTAAATTAAAAAACACAAAAGAGAATGATGCAAAAAGCAAAACATTGATCATTTCACACAAAACTCCAAAAATGGGCCGGACAAAAGTATTGGCACCCTCAGCCTAATACTTGGTTGCACAACCTTTAGCCAAAATAACTGCGATCAACCGCTTCCGGTAACCATCAATGAGTTTCTTACAATGCTCTGCTGGAATTTTACACCATTCTTCATTAGCAAACTGCTCCAGGTCCCTGATATTTGAAATGTGCCTTCTCCAAACTGCCATTTTTAGATCTCTCCACAGGTGTTCTATGGGATTCAGGTCTGGACTCATTGCTGGCCACCTTAGAAGTCTCCAGTGCTTTCTCTCAAACCATTTTCTAGTGCTTTTTGAAGTGTGTTTTGGGTCATTGTCCTGCTGGAAGACCCATGACCTCTGAGGGAGACCCAGCTTTCTCACACTGGGCCCTACATTATGCTGCAAAATTTGTTGGTAGTCTTCAGACTTCATAATGCCATGCACATGGTCAAGCAGTCCAGTGCCAGAAGCAGCAAAGCAACCCCAAAACATCAGGGAACTTCCACCATGTTTGACTGTAGGGACCGTGTTCTTTTCTTTGAATGCCTTTTTTTTTTTTTCTTGTAAACTCTATGTTGATGCCTTTGCCCAAAAAGAGAGAACATTCTTCCAAAACGTTTTAGGCTTTCTCAGGTGAGTTTTGGCAAACTCCAGCCTGGCTTTTTTATGTCTCAGGATAAGAAGTGGGGTCTTCCTGGGTCTCCTACCATACAGTCCCTTTTCATTCAGATGCCGACGGATAGTACGGGTTGACACTGCTGTACCCTCGGACTGCAGGGCAGCTTGAACTTGCTTGAATGTTAGTCGAGGTTCTCTATCCACCATCCGCACAATCTTGCATTGAAATCTCTTGACAATTTTTTACTTTTCTGTCCACATCTAGGGAATTTAGCCACAGTGCCATGGGCTTTAAACCTCTTGATGACACTGTGCACGGTAGACACAGGAACATTTAGGTCTTTGGAGATGGACTTGTAGCCTTGAGATTGCTCATGCTTCCTCACAATTTGGTTTCTCAAGTCCTCAGACAGTTCTTTGGTCTTCTTTCTTTTCTCCATGCTCAATGTGGTACACACAAGGACACAGGACAGAGGTTGAGTCAAATTTAATCCATGTCAACTGGCTGCAAGTGTGATTTAGTTATTGCCAACACCTGTTAGGTGCCACAGGTAAGTTACAGGTGCTGTTAATTACACAAATTAGAGAAGCATCACATGATTTTTCTAACAGTGCCAATAGTTTTGTCCACCCCCTTATTATCTGACAGAATTGCAGGGGTGTCAATACTTTTGGCCAACACTGTATATGTGACTGCGGGACAGGTGCTTGATTCCTATCTATACTAATTGACATATAGGATGTAGAATAATATTGTATCCTCCTACCCTCATTATACTGTAAATTATTATAAAAAAAACTGTAAGTACTAATATTCACAATACTAACTAAAATGTAAATGTAAATGTACTAAAATTAATGAATAAATAAATAATCACAGAAAGAGGAACACTGTTAAAAACATGTGCTGTGTATGCAAAAAAAACTCTACTTTTAGTAATTATTAAAAAAAAGTTAACATTTTTTGTTTAAAAAAAAATATTTTTGAACTTAATAAAATATTTGTTTAAAACAAAGTATACCTTCAATTAATTATCTAGCTATTTTATTTAAATTGAAAGAGTTTTAATTCAAAATTAAGACCATTTGGTATAATGGTATTAAATTTAAAAATCCACCTTGTCTCTTTTTTCAATAAACGTACCTCCCCACCAATCCTTCCCAAAGATCTCAAGATCCATGAGTTGAGTCCCTTTCACCGATTTATCATGTTCAACAGTATGGACACACATCTGAGTGAATAAACGATGGATGCGAGAGTCGGACGAGTGTCATCTGACTTTTGGTTAGTGTGGCTTACGAGTGCTGTCCGAGTGCAATCCGTTTTTTCCTCATCAGCAATTTACTGTATTATTCATTTACAGGAATATTTTGTACAATTGTCTGAGCTACAGAATTGTAATGTATCAATTAAAACTCACATCAGACTCAGATGGTGCGAATGCGCTCCGAGTGCAATCCGTGTTTTTTGTCGGACCCGTAGACTTGCATTGGCGAGTCTCATCCGTGACTCACATAGAATCGCAACATATTGCAATTGACTCACAATCCGAGAATCGGATGCGGAAAAAGCGTATGAGACTCGAAAATGTGCTCTCGGACATTAGTTAACATTGGTCCAAGAGCAATGCGATTTTTCCACACAGTACACTCGGACGAGTTTCACGGAAGTGTGTCCGAGCCCCAAGAAGGAAATATTTAGAAAGCTGGTGGTTTTTTTCCAAGTCTGCGCGCAGCTTCCCATTGGGGAAAATGGTGGAAGCATCCATATGTACTGCAGCAATAATCAATGCTGCAGTGTTGTGGTGCCCTATAATAAAACTAAAAGTTCAAATCACGCCCCTCATCTAATATATAAAGCTGAATGTGTGTGTGTGTGTATGTCAAGGATTGGCATTTACACCATCGCAACTACAGCCACAAAATTTTGTACTGTCACACGTCTGGACCCCAAGAGCGTCATAGGCTATGTTGTGAGGCGAAATTTTAACCCCGCGCGTTCCAGTTCACCAAACAATTTTGCCCTATCTACATAATGGGGAAAAGTGACAGTTACCAGTTGACAGTTGTGAATGAGAGGGGCTTAATGACAGCGCCAAAGACTAACTGCATATACCAGCATATAGTCACTAAGGTGGGGCCCCAACATGGGATATTCACCATGCACGGGGATATGTATACACACCACATGCACACAAAGAGTAACATCAAGTGTATAGTCGCTAAGGTGGAGCCCCAACATTGGATACTCACAACGCACCCGAACACACACACCACAAAGAGACACACACAACACAGAGACACACACACACATCCCCCACGGGGACACACACATCCTATAGAGACACATGCACTCACCCCACAGAAACACACACACCACAAAGAGACACACAAAACACAGAGACACGCACATACCACACAGACACCCCCCACAGGGACGCACACACATACACACCCTATAGGGACACATGCACTCACCCTACAGGGACAGACACACACACACACACCATAAAGAGACACACACAACACAGAGACACACACCACACAGACCCCCCCACAGGGACACACACACGTACACACACCCTATAGGGACGCATGCACTCACCCCACAGGAACACACACACACACCACAAAGAGACACACACAACACAGAGACACACACACACCACACAGACTTCCCCCCCACAGGGACACACACACATACATACCCTATAGGGACACATGCACTCACCCCACAGGGACACACACACACACACACCCCAGGGACACACACACCACACAGAAAGACACAGATGTGCACAAATCGCCTCACACAACTCTCCTCATACGTGTGCTAGCTTTAATTTCCAAAAATAAACATCTGATTAAAAACAGCCAATGTGCAACACATGTGCCAATAGGGAATTAAGGCAGATGTCAGTCACATGAGCTGTCTATTATGTGCATGTGTGAGGTAACATATACAGCCCGGCCGGGGGGAGGGTTTACTCTTGGCTAGAGATTTATCAGGCTGCATATAGCAACCAATCACAGCTCAGCTTCTATTTTCCTACAGGTCATTAATATGACATATTCAAATTCTATTTTGTTATAGCTAAGCTAACATCAGTCATTTATTAACCCGAGCGTAGCCTGGTAGTACAGCTAGTTGGAAATAAAAATATAAAAAAGATACAGATATTTGGTATCTCTGCATTCAGAAATGCCCGATCCATAAAAAAAAAAAAAATTATTCGGATCAGTAAACTGCATAATAGAAAAAAAGTAGTGATGGGCGAATCCTAAATTACTCGGAATCGCTTGACTCTAGCGAGTCCGAGCACAGGACTCGCTACTCGTTGCGAGTCTAGCGAGTCCAATGTTAATGAATGGGGAAGGGAGTAATAGCGAGTAGTGTGAGATTTACAAATCGCAGATGTGTCTCGGAAGCTTCAGCCTGAAGCAATCCTAGTTTTGCCATTTATTTGCATTGGACTCGTTTACTTTGCAACTGTAATCGCTGGGAAACTCGCACAGATAAGAGAAGAGTCCTGTCTTCTCTGTGTGATGGCTGCCAGCTCCAGGGTCCTAGAGCCCGCCTGCTGCCTGATGTAGCAGTGCTGAGATTGTTCTCAGTCTGCTCATTCCCTGTGTACAAACAGAAAAAGAAAAGTTGCGCCAAACTGTGTAATTAAAAATAAAAGGTGGGTGACTAGGTCCCCTGCTCACCTGGTCCTGTTGTGCCGACCGCACAACAGGTTGAAGAGCCGTAGATGGAGCCCCTGGTGCTCGCGCTGGCAGGGAGCTCGATGTAGTGCACGTGAGCCGCCGGTGTCCGGTGCACGTGACTGCTGTGAGAGGGTGTCAGTGTGCGTCTGAGAGGTCCTGGGAGCCGAGCTGCAGCGTATCACGCTTCCCAAAGGGAAGAAGTGTGTAGCCAGAAACAAGGAGGTGATATTGTGTCAGCGCTCAGGCAGGGACCAGGACACTGCTGTGGCAAAGTTTTACCTTTAGGATTTATTAGGTCTAAATGGGAATCCAGCATCCACAACGCGTTTCAACGCAACAGGCGTCTTTATCAAGTGATCACTTGATAAAGACGCCTGTTGCGTTGAAACGCGTTGTGGATGCTGGATTCCCATTTAGACCTAATAAATCCTAAAGGTAAAACTTTGCCACAGCAGTGTCCTGGTCCCTGCCTGAGCGCTGACACAATATCACCTCCTTGATTCTGGCTACATTCCCTGTGTACAGACATGAATGTCTGTGCACAGAGATGATGTAGCAGTGCTGAGATTGTTCTCAGTCTGCTCATTCCCTGTGTACAGACATGAATGTCTGTGCACAGAGATGATGTAGCAGAGCTGAGATTGTTCTCAGTCTGCTCATTCCCTGTGCATATACATCTATATGTATGCACAGGGATGAGCAGAGAGGACATCGCGTTTTGGACTGCGTCGGACGGAAGAGGATTTTTTTAATTAAAGATGGAGTCTCTAATGGCTTTTTGTTTTATTTCTAATAAAAAAATTTCTCTGTGTTGTGTTTTTTTTAAAACAATTTAATAGAAATTCATGACGGTCATGTCTAATATTGGCGTGACCGCCATAAATTTCGGGCTTAGGGCCAGCTGATAATACAAAGCTGGCCCTAACCTCTATTACCCAGCGTGCCACCGCCACCAGGGCCGCTGGAAAAGCGGGGTTCAGCGCCAGAGGATGGCGCTTCAATGAACGCGTCATCTTCTGGGGCGGCTGCGGGCTGCAATTTGCAGCGGGGGGTGCCCAGAAAGCTTGGGCATCCCTGCGCTGCGGATTCCAGCCCCCAGCTGCTTAGCTGTACCTGGCTAGACATAGAAATTGCGCGGAGCCCCACGCATTTTTTTGACTCCGACTGCGAGACGACTCTGACTCCGAGACGACTCCGACTCCGACTCGACTCCGAGACGACTCCGACTCCGAGACGACTCCGACTCCGACTCGACTCCGAGACGACTCCGACTCCGAGACGACTCCGACTCCGAGACGACTCCGAGACGACTCCGACTCCGAGACGACTCCGACTCCGACTCGACTCCGAGACGACTCCGAGACGACTCCGAGACGACTCCGACTCCGACTTGACTCCGAGACGACTCCGACTCCGAGACGACTCCGACTCCGACTCCGAGACGACTCCGACTCCGAGACGACTCCGACTCCGAGACGACTCCGACTCCGAGACGACTCCGACTCCGAGACGACTCCGACTCCGAGACGACTCCGACTCCGACTCCGAGACGACTCCGACTCCGAGATGACTCCGACTCCGAGACGACTCCGACTCCGAGACGACTCCGACTCCGAGACGACTCCGACTCCGAGGCGACTCTGACTCCGAGGCGACTCCGACTCTGAGGCGACTCCGACTCTGAGACTCTGACTCTGACTCTGAGACTCTGACTCTGAAATTCATTAAATAATAAAAAAAATGCGTGGGGCTCCGCGCAATTTCTATGTCTAGCCAGGTACAGCTAAGCAGCTGGGGGCTGGAATCCGCAGCGCAGGGATGCCCAAGCTTTCTGGGCACCCCCCGCTGCAAATTGCAGCCCGCAGCCGCCCCAGAAGATGGCGCGTTCATTAAAGCGCCATCCTCTGGCGCTGAACCCCGCTCTTCCAGGGCGGTGGCAGTGGCACGCTGGGTAATAAAGGGGTTAATACCAGCTTTGTTATACAAGCTGGTATTAAGCCCGAGATTCTTAATGTCAGGCCACATTTGTCCCAGCCACTAAGAATCTCCAATAAAGGGTTAAAAAAACACAACACAGAGAAAATTTTTTATTTGAAATAAAAAAAAAAGCCATTAGGGACTCCATGTTTAATTAAAAAAATCCTCTTCTGTCCGACATAGTCCAAAATGCGATGTCCTCTCTGCTACATCCCCTGTGCATAAATATAGATCTCTATGCACAGGGAATGAGCAGACTGAGAACAATCTCAGCACTGCTACATCATCTCTGTGAGCAGGCAGGTTTTAGGACCCTGGAGCTGCACAGAGAAGACAGCTGGACTCGGCTCGCAAAGAAACAGCAGTTACTTGCGAGTTTCCCTGCTATCACTGGCACAGTAGCCGAGTCTAATGCAAACAATGGCAATCCTAGTTTTGTCAGCGTTTCTGACAAAACTAGGATTGATATTGATTTGCATTGGACTCGTGCGAGTAATCACTGGGAAATTCGCAGAGTACCGAGTCCTGCGAGTCCCTTACTACTCGCCGAGTAACGAGTCCTAGCGAGTAGATTCGCCCATC